>JASDQU010249331.1:21490-34022 GCA_032191745.1 Picea mariana | reverse complement strand
TGATAGGATTTGCAATTGGTTCTTCATTCGTGATTGAACATGACTAGATGGAAGGGATGGAAGCATCATAGAAGAGATTTAATGCCAATGACATGTCATCGAGATTAAATTTACAGAGGATATGATAGACTCTTGTCAAAAAGTCTTCTGAAGATGAACCACCATTGATTAGCGAAGTATGAAATTCTTCACATAATTAATCGAAATCATAAATTTCAAAAGCATCTAGAAACTCATCTACAAATTGAAACCAATCAAAAATGTGACATGCTAGAAAGGATTCAAACCAATGTTTGATCCGACCTCTAAAAGTAAGAGTGAAAAGTCTGCATAAAACTCTTAAATCTGAGATGTCATGTTTGATGCATTGCACCAAAACTTGTTAAGGTGGTCTTTAGCAGATATATTGCCTCCACCATCAAAGGTGAGTTTGGACAAGCAAGAGACTATCTCGTTGGGAACATTGGGTAATGAGAAGTTGAAAGCATGTTCCAACACAGTGATTTGGGGAGCCATGGGGGAAATTGAATACATTTAAAATAAAGACTCCTACAAGGCTAGCTTGTCAATCAGCCCTCCTTCTAGCGCCATTTGTTGACGGGAAAAATTGAACACTCGTCAACTGGAGGGGTGGATCCGGTCCGGGGTTGTCTAAATAACCCAAGCCGTTTGGGATGATCCACTCCGATGGTTTTAGCGGCTCTATTGGACGATCTAAGTCCTAGGAAAATGAAAGAAAAACTAATCTAAGTGAAAAAGTAACTACAACAAACTATATACAAATCGAAAACTATATATACAGTTTACTAACTAATATCATAAAACAATAATTCTACTTATTTAAATGTTCAGCTATCAACAGGATTAAAATCTCAATTATATATCTACAGTATTTACAGGATACAAATTTTGATCTAAATTTGCAAAAATCGTATGTAAATTTTATTATGATAGCTAAGTTATTATTTTTTTAATTTTTATAACTTTTCTGTGAAAGAAGTGAAATGAAAACTAACTAAGCTAAGCGATTAAGATAACAATCTGTACTACATATATCTATCTAAACTACTGATAATTCTCGAATTTATTTAACTAATAAATTGCAAATAACAAACTAACCTAAAGTAACGCTTCCTATTTGTCCTGTTCACAGCACTCGATTTAGATGTTTGATGGGAGAAATCCGCACCAAATTTTTTCACAAGATTCTTGTAAACAGGAAGCAGCAATTCTCTTTGAATACAAGTGACAGAACAAACAAGACATAAAACGACAGTAATCTTATAGTTTACAGATCATCACATTTAGATAAATCCCAGTGCAAAGATTTGTACATAATCGTTCATTTAACAAAGAAGATAAACCTTCTATTCATTAAATTCAAACAAAGTAATTGTTGTGAGTAAAACGAGATACATCAAATATGGACAGAATTTAAAGCATAATGCATCAACCTGTAACAAATCTTGGTATCTAAAGTAGTCAATAATTTGATTACAAATTAAAATGCACAAAACTTGAATAAAAGTATGATAAATTGAAAGCTAAAGCTGTTACAAAACATCCACTTTTATTCAAGACTGTATCATCATAAGTCCATAGTCTTTGTTCTACCAATAGTGATGGGTTCTTTACAAAAATAATGAGTATATAAAGGCACAGGGTAAAACATCCCTGTGGGAATTATCAAAAACTGTTCACAAAAATATGGGAACAATCTCCCAGATTCCTATTTCTGCCTAAGACTAATAACTTAAACCAAAACTATGTAATAAAATCATGTTCTAAACTGCCAAAGCAGATCCAATTCCCATTGAAATTCGTGTATACCTATAGATAGGCAAAAGAAAACAATTTTAGATAATGTTTTAATTGTAAAATCAACAAAAAATCCAAATTTTATGACTAGCTAACAGAATCAAACGATTCTGTAGCTGGTCATATTTGCAAACAAAATCGTTTTGAATTAATCCATTGATAACAGGAATGTATGTGATCTACCAAACAAACCCTTAATTACTAATTCAAAGCAAGGCAAATCATTCATGCTAAAACAAACCAAATCATTTATGCCAATTCAAAACTAACAGAATCGTATTGCATTAATCGAATGGTAACAGGAATGTATGCGTTCTATCAAACAATTTTTTTATTACCAATTCAAAACAGACAGAATCTTTTTGAAAATTCAAAACCAACGAAATCGTTTTTGAATCAATTTCAATCGAAACAGACTATAATCRATTTAACAAACAAATCTTTTGTATTAATTTAACACCAACACAATCGTTTATGTYAWTTCAAAACTAACAAAATCGTTGTTTAATTCAAAACTARCAGAGTCATTTTTTGAATTAATACAAACAAAACATAACTATATCAAACTAATTCAGAGCAAACACAATCGGCTAATTTAAGAACAACAAAATCATGTTAAATYGATTCAATCAAAACAKAACCATATTTGATTTAGCAAACAAATCAACGCAAACACAATAGCTTTTGGTAATTCAAAACGAAATCATTCTTGCTAATTCAAAATAAACAGAATCATGCTAAAATTAAAMAAAATCATACTAGCCATTGTGAAATCAAGTCGAATCATGATGGTTGTAGTTACTTACATGTTTTTTTCTTTTAAGAATCACATGTCCTGTAGATGTAAAAATTTGTTGGTAGACTGGTTAAATACCCTTTGAATTGATCAAGGGTTCAACAGGGGGCAAGAGTGTAAGAGAGGGAGAATGGTAGGATGAGTGAGAAGGGTTCTGAGGCACAGGCCTGAAGAAGTAATAAACGTTTCAGCAAATACAAACAGACCAACACGCACCTTTCAGCCACGGAGAAGATCTGAGATTTGACCTCTAAAACACGAAATATAACTCTATAATAACCCAATTTCTGAGGAAACTGCTCACGCTGAAGGTAAAGGGGCTAATTTCGGTTCTGGGTTTTCAAGAGTTTGATCTAATTCAAAACTATTTTCCCATAATCGCCCACGCAAGAACGTGTCTCTGGGAGTCAATTACGGGGTTAGCCTCAGCAGTCTTCTCCGGTACTATCAAACCATAACAGAGTCTGGGCACCATGGGGTTCAGTTTTCACTATAGGGGCCATAGGAGAGAACACATAGTCAGGGTAAATGGTGAGGGGGTTGCACAAGGTAGACACAGGACCAAATTCTCACAGGTTTCCCCAAACAAACAGAGGTAGCCCGAGATACAAGGCAGACATTAATGCCTATACATGCACGGGTAGTGGAATGAAATAAAACCATGCAAAACACTCATATTGATATGTACAATCGACGGTGCCTTGGTAATTCAACTCATTTTTTATATGTGTCAAAAACAATGTAAATGACATGCCAAACAAACAACTATCGAAAACCATGACAAGTCGATCCGAATGTTTGAACAAACAATAGCTTTTGTATGATTTAAAACAAAACAATTATTTTGAATATATCACCAAGGATTTGATCATAAAATTTATGCGTCCTATGAAACCATTGCACCAAATTTTTAATCAAAGACACCAAAAATCATTGCATGGCGAACCTATAAATTAAAACCATATCAACAAAATGCAAAGTGAATAAAGGTTTGGTGTTTTGGACACATGTATGACCATTATTGAGTTTAGAGGTGAAATGATCACATGAACAAGAGTACTCATAATAATCCAAAGATGATTTTAATGCCATCGACATGACTTCCAATTCAAGGTTTTCACACTTGCAGTCGTGAAAACGAAAATGAAAGGCAGGTGTGTGAATGCGCAAAATAATAGGTTTTTTTGCTTTAAAGAATTGCGACGAGTATTGAGAGTTCAAAACCTTTGTGTGGGAAGCTTGTAAGGAAAAGATAAAAATGCAAAATGGCTGCCAACAGGATTGGAGGTTTGGCAAGAGCCTGGACACATCTTCCTGGGATAGGGGAAGTATGTGTGTGACATTCTGAGCAAATTTTAGATTGGGGATAGCAGGCCCATGACCACTCCCATGATTACCAACTGGAAGAAGCTTCATGCTTCTAAGTCACAGTTGGTGGATTCCACTTTGTATCTTCAGTTGATTGGGTCATTGATGTATTTGGTCAATACCAGGCCAGATATTTGTTTTGTTGTCAACACTCTCATTCATTTCATGGTGGATCCTAGGAGAGTGCACTGGGTGGTAGAAAAACATGTGCTCAGGTATCTTTGTGGTACGGTAGATTATGGTTTTGAATATCAGAGAGGAGATGGAGTTCATCTGGTTGGCTATACAGACTCGGATTGGGTAGGATGTGTCAGTGACAGGAAAATCACTTCAGGGTGATATTTTGGATTGGGATTAGCAGTTGTGTCTTGGTTCAGTCGGAAACAAAAGTCAGTGGCTTTGAGTTCTACAGAGGCTGAGTATATGGCAGAAAGTCAGGCCAGTATTGAGGCCCTCTAGCTTTGCAAGTTGTTGGTGGGATTGTTCGGTGTGTAGTTGATGCCTACTGTGATTTACTGTGATAATCAAAGTTGCATTAAACTCTTGAAGAATCTAGTTTTTCATGACTGGTCTAAGACTATTGAGATTCGTTATTACTTCATCCATGACTATGTTCAGAGAGGTGTTATGGAGCTACAATACATATCTACAGAGGAGCAGGTTGCAGACATACTCACCAAAGAATTGGGCAGAGGCATATTTGTATGTTTCAGGGACAAGCTTGGACCGGTGAGTAACACTTTCCTCGGTATGAGGGAGTGTTAAATTTTTAATTAAATAAAGTACCTAGGCAAGTGTTTCTCATCCCTAGGCACCTAAGGGGTGAGAAAGTGCCTAATGTGGGCCCTAGTCATTTAATTTGTGAGATGCAAATTAAAAGAAGACTTTATGACTTTAGTGAGGGTGAGTAAAGAGACACCAAATCGCAGTCACTCATCTAATCCAATCTCAACCATTGGATTAAGAGACCCCTCACCTACCTCATGAGGTTGATTAGGGTTGGAGGGCGCACACATTGTTGGGTTGTTGGTTCATTGTTGAGAGAGCAAGAGAAAGAGCATTTTCGAGCAGCAAGAGAGAATCCATTTCTGAGAGTTAGGGCATGCATTCCAAGAAAAAATAATAGCACAAAATTCGAGGCAAAGGTTCATCATACACAAGAGGTCATACAGCATGGATTTCAAGGTCCATACAGTCACTTGTGTGCACAAAAATCGAGACAATAGACAGCATTTATTTATGTCTGTCCGATACAGATTTTACCAGTCCATACAATCGTACTTTGGCACAGATTTTGAGGAGGGACAGACAGTCGTACTCAAGTTGCACCATACAAATTTTGTACAGGTCCTTACAGTCCTTTCTTGGCACAAAAATCGAGACAGATTGCTGTGAGTTTTTTCTGGAAAGTTTGGCACGGTTTTCAAGGCAACCATATAGCCATTAATGCACCCAAAAAATTGTTGAAGATGTTGGCACATATTTCAAGGCATCCATACAGTAGTTTGGAGGCATAGAAGTCGAGGAGAAAACCTTCAATTTATTACAAAAAATTCTAGAGAGAATTTTGAGGAGTTTGGCTTATTTCCTGTTTGACTTGGCACAGTTTTCGAGATAAGTTTTTCATTTAAATTTCTAAAGATGAACATGTTGTAACAGAATTTCTATGAAGCTCCTAAATAATAAAAATCTCCCTCTCTCACTGGTTTTCCCCTTGTGGGTTTTTCCAGGGTCAAAGTTAGACTGAAAATATATGTGTCATTAATTTTCTGAGTTTTATGTGCTGCTGATATTTTATTTCTGCGTTATAAACGACATTCAGAATCCTCATGTTTCAGTTCTAAAATTTATTTTCTGCTAAGTTTTTATATGCTGATATAAAACTGGGTTTGCGCATTAAACATTGGCTGAAAAATCAGCGAGACTGAAACTGGGTTGGGGTCTGAAAACTTTACATGGTATCAGAGCTGAGTTGAAGGGAAGTAGAGATTTCAGCAGTCAGAAAGTTGGGACAACAGTCACTTCATAGGGCAGAATTTTGAATTTATTATTTTCAACAGAAAAGGGTCAATGGCTATTGGTTTGAGGGTTGAGGAGAGACTTGATGGGGAAAAAACTTTTGGTGCTTTGAAGGAGAGGATGATCTTGCTCTTGCAAGAAAACGAGTTGTGGGACATTGTGGAAAATACCACTACTCATCCTGTTGTGGTACCTATTGGTGCTACTCTTCTTGCATCTTACACTAAGAAGAGTATCAAGGCTAAGAGGTTTATTCTTTATGCCATCAAGGATCATTTGACTCCTCACTTGACGGGGAAGACACATGCCTATGAGATGTGGGAATCTTTGACTAAATTGTACCAGAGTACAAATGAGAACCAGAAAATGGTTTTGAGGGAAAAACTAAAGAGCATAAAAATGACCAAGGATGAAAATGTGGTCACATACCTTACTAGATTGACATGGGTGAGGGATGAGCTTGGAGCTGTGGGGGAATCCATATTTGACAGTGATCTTGTGAGAACAGCATTGAATGGAGTTTCCAAACAATGGGTTGTTTTTGTGGAAGGCATTGTTGCTAGGGAGAAGCTTCCCGGTTGGGAACGTCTTTGGGATGACTTTGTTCAGGAGGAGACCCAAAGAGGTTATGTACATGGTATTTCATCTATAGGTAATGAGGAGGAGAATGTGGCTCTTGCTACCACTAGCAAGAAGAAGTTCAAAAAGGGTCCAAAGGGAGGACACAAGCCCAAGGGTGAAGGGAAGAAAGACATGAGAAAAATCAAGTGCTTTGCATGCCATAAGTTTGGGCACTATGTAGGTCAGTGTCTAAACAAGAAGAAGAAACAAACAACAGCTTCAGCAGAGGTGGAAGAGTTTTCCACCAATTTTGACAGAGAATTTTCCTTGATTGTGTGTCTATCCTCGAAAACCACTACTTCAGATACTTGGTATATTGACAGTGGTGCCTCTCGCCATATGATAGCGGTTTGTGAGAACTTGATAGATCTTACACAGTGTAGAGATGCAGGGGTAGTGCTTGGATATGACAGGGATGTAAAGGTGCCTGGTTGTGGGACTGTATCATTTCGGAGGGAGTCTTTGCCTCCCATGACTTTGACAGAGGTTTTATATGTTTCGGGCTTGAATAAGAACTTAGTGTCAGTTTCTACTATTGAGGAGAAGGGCTATGAGGTCTTGTTACGTGATGGGCAGGTAGTTTCTACTCCTTGAGGAAGATTGTCTTGAGGAGGGATGTCAGATTTGAGGAGGATGGAGCCTTTAGGAAGTCTAGGGGGGCAAATAAGGATGAGCATTCTTCACCACAGATTCAGGTGAGTTCACAGTAGACTATAGTGACATAGAGTTTGGGGCCACCAGTTTCGAGGATGACAGATTCATAGGTGACAGGGCCACAGAATTCAGGTTCACAGGCTACTAGTCCACAAGTTTGAGGATCAGTTACTTCATAGTCTACTTCAGGATCATTGTCTTCAAGAGATGGTGTTCAGAAGAGAGAGTCCCTTCCACAAGACACTACTTTAGAGAGGAGAAATCTCAAGTGGCTTCAGGACACTTTGAGGGAGGCACAGGGTTCAGTGGGGAATCCCAGAAAGGAAGTGAGGGAGAGTAAACCTCCTGAGAGGTTTTATAGCTAAATCGTGATGGTGAGTAGTATTCGGGAGTCTAAGCCTTCCACTTTTGAGGAGGCCACTGGTAGACAGGTATGGAGAGATGCCATGATGTAAGAGTACAATTCCATCATGAAGAACTATGTCTAGGAATTTATTCCTAGACCTGAGGGGAAGTCAATGGTGACTTCCAGGTGGCTCTATAAACTAAAGCATGTTGCAGATGGCAGCATTGAGAAGAACAAAAGTCGCTTTATGACTTGGGGTTTTTCACAGGTTTAGGGAGTCAACTATGATGATACCTTTGTGTCGGTTGCTAGATACGCTTCGATCAGGGCAGTGATCTCCACTGCAGCAGAGATGGGTTGGAAGATCCACCAAATGGATGTGAAGACTGCATTTATGAATGGTCTTATTGAGGAGGAGGTGTATATTGAGTATCCATTGAGATTTGAGGTGCATGGGAGAGAGTCTCATGTGTGTAGATTGAAGAAGGCATTGTATGGGCTGAAACAAGACCCCAAAGCTTGGTATTCGAGGATAGATGCCTATTTGCAACAATTAGGTTTTGAGAAGAGTGAGGTGGATCCCAACCTATACTTCATTGTGGTTGGAGAGGATCCTCTCATTCTTCTGCTATATGTGGATGATATTTTCATTACAAGGGTAGAAAGACTCATCGACATCTACAAGGAGAGCCTTGCTTCAGAGTTTGAGATGACTGACATTGGACTGATGCATTACTTTTTGGGATTGGAGGTTTGAAAGGAGCCTAGACACATCTTCCTGGGACAAGGGAAGTATGTGTGTGAAATTTTGAGTAGATTTCAGATTTGGGATAGCAGGCCCATGACCACTCCCATGATTACCAACTGGAAGAAGACTCATGCTTCTGAGTCACAGTTAGTGGATTCCATTTTGTATCGTCAGTTGATCGAGTCATTGATGTATTTGGTCAATACCAGGTCAGATATTTGTTTTGTTGTCAACACTCTTAGTTAGTTCATGGTGGAGCCTAGGAGAGTGCACTGGGTGGAAGCAAAACATGTACTCAGGTATCTTTGTGGTATGGTAGATTATGGTTTGGACTATCAGAGAGGAGATGGAGTTCATCTGGTTGGCTATACAGACTTGGATTGGGTAGGATGTGTCGGTGACAGGAAAATCACTTCAGGGTGTTGTTTTGGATTGGGATCAGCAATTGTGTCTTGGTTTAGTTGGAAAAAAAATTCAATGGCTTTGACTTCTACAGAGGCTAATTATATGGTAGCCAGTCAGGCCAGTTGTGAGGCCCTCTGGCTTCACAAGTTGTTGGTGGGATTGGTCGGTGTGCAGTTGAGGCCTACTATGATTTACTGTTATAAACAATGTTGCATTAAACTCTCAAAGAATCCATTTTTTCATGACTGGTCTAAGCATATCGAGATTCATTATCACTTCATCCATGACTATGTTCAGAGAGGAGATGTGGAGCTATAGTACATATCTATAGAGGAGGAGGTTGCAGACATACTCACCAAGGCATTAGGCTGAGGCAAGTTTGTATTTTTCAAGGACAAGCTTGGACTGGTGAGTAACACTTTCCTCGGTATGAGTGAGTGTTAAAGTTTTAATTAAATAAAGTACCTAGGCAAGTGTTTCTCATCCCTAGGCACCTAAGGGTTGAGAAAGTGCCTAATGTGGGCCCTAGTCATTAAATTTGTGAGATACAAATTAAAAGGTGACTTTATGACTTTAGTGAGGGTGAGTGAAGAGACACCAAATCTCAGCCACTCATATAATTCAATATCAACCATTGAATTAAGAGACCCCTCACCTACCTCATGAGGTCGATTAGGGTTGGAGGGCGCACCCATTGTTGGGTTGTTGGTTCATTGTTGAGAGAGCAAGAGAGAGAGCATTTTCAAGCAGCAAGAGAGCATCCATTTTTTAGAGATAGGGCACACATTCCAAGGTAGAATAATAGCATAGAAATCGAGGCAAAGGTTCAGCATACACAGGAGGTCGTACAACACAAATTTCAAGGTCCGTACAGTCACTTGTGTGCACATAAATTGAGACAGCAGACAACATTTATTTATGTGTGTACGGTACAGATTTTACTAGTCCATACAGTCGTACTTTGGCATAGATTTCGAGGAGGGATAGACAACTATACTCATTCTGTACCATACAAATTCCGTAGAGGTCCGTACAATCCTTTCTTGGCACAGAAATTGAGATAGATTGCTGTGAAGTTTTTCTGGAAAGTTTGGCACGATTTTCAAGGCGATCATACAGCCATTAATGCACCCAAAAAATTGTTGAAGATGTTGGCACATATTTCGAGGCATCCGTACAGCAGTTTGGAGGCACCTGAATCAAGGAGAAGACTTTCAATTTATTGCAGAAAATTATGGAAAGAATTTTGAGGAGTTTGGCTTATTTCCTATGTGAAGACTTGGCACAGTTTTTGAGATACGTTTGTCATTTAAATTTTTGAAGGTGAACATGCTGTAAAAAAATTTCTATGAAGCTCCTAAATAATAAAAATCTCCCTCTCTCAATGGTTTTCCCCCTGTGGGTTTTTCCAGGGTCAAAGTTAGACTGAAAATATCTATGTCATTAATTTTCTGAGTTTTATGTGTTGCTGATATTTTATTTCTTCGTTATAAACGATGTTCATAATCCTCATGTTTCAGTTCTGAAATTTATTTTCTACTAAGTTTTTATATGCTGATATAAAACTGGGTTTGGGCATTAAACATTGGCTGAAAAATCAACGAGACTGAAACTGGGTTGGGGTCTGAAAAATTTACAATATGTGCATGTTCCTCCAAGAAGTTGTTTAGTTTATGCCAAGGAAATACATTGGAATTCATAACGACCATTTTTTTCTTCCTCTAGAGTTAAAATAGAAGAATCAATATGAATCCAAAAACAACAAGGAGGCTTAGGAAATTCTGAAGCCCAACCACAACTGGTTGTAATTAATGGAACCCCTACCTTCCATACGGAAGAAAACAACCATCTCATGAAAAAAAAAAATTAAATGAAATATATATGTCTTATGATGAAAACTTATTTTGAGGCATCATAAGATGGAGCTTGGCTTGAAAACTAAGTTTCTCGGAAAGTCTTATTCTAAGGAATAAAATGTTTCCTCATACTGAAAACCGTTGTGAGGCACCACTAGGCATAACAAAACTAAAAACCAAAAATGGAAGTCTATTCAGAGAAAAAATATTAAAAAAAGGAAAAATTATCCTAATGATTCCCCTCTACATCATGTCAAATACTTTATACCTTATTTATGCCTATTTAACTTTCTTTGATGGCATTATAGAAGTATCAAGGATCCAACTACAAGTTTCAAGAAATAGGATAAGCATCAACCATATATCCCTCAATAGMATAGACTTACAAAAATTGTTGAGCTCGGTAACTCTAGGATAACTCATACCATCTACACAACATCTTGATGGATGATCTTCAACATAGAGGTTGAGTGACATAGGGAAAAAAACAATGGATCACACATTTAATCCATGTATGAGTAAATTTAAAATATGGATGTCATATAAGATATTTGATATAGAATCCATGCAATAGAATGTCTGAGTACATTTAAAATATGGATGTCATCTATAATGTTGTTAGAGATTTTCATCAATACTATAGTCATGACTATTATTCAAGCTAAATCTATGATATTTAACAGTCCATAATCTAGATTAAGTTATGTTGGGTCTTATTAAATTAAATCATCGTTTATTAGGCAATCCGATTTCATCGAGTTTTCATTGCAGAACTAGGGCTTCCAGAGATCTTTTCCATAGTCAGATATAAAGATTCAACATCCATCCATTATACTCACAAGATTATTCAAAAACATTATGGCTGCCAATATTTCAAGCACTCTACAAGAGGTTACTACCCCAAGTAACTCATAAACAGATAAAATATCACTCCAATATACTCATTGTCAATAAGATGAATAAAAAGGAACCATCATTCAATTAGAGCTATGGAATCGATCAAAATAAAGAATTCTCCAAAATTTCAAGATATCATTTTTATAGGCTGGCTACAAGTTCAAGATAATGAACATTGTAAGACCAATTCCACTGTCAAAATACAATGTACATTGCTTAACAGTTTTAGGCTAAGAAGGAGACTTCAAAGGTATTAGCTTGATATCATATAAACCCTCACCTGTTTCAATAACTACAAGGACTTCAATGCAAAAAACAAATATTACTACTCAAAATTACATCCTTCTATCACAATCGGAATGCCCAAATATCAACATTGTCATACTTCTACAAAGTTCTCAGCCTACATCCTCCTTGTTCTAGAAATGTACATTCTACTACAAACTTCAACACCTACAAGTATGCTATCAATGCAAACTCCTAAGCAGAAAATAAGCCTAGCTACAGAGTTTTCTAAAAATAAAATTATGCTACAGAGTTTGTCTCCTCATGCAAATGGAATGCAAACTCATGTCGAGGCTTTGCTTCCTTCAAGCTACCTCTCAAATCAAGAATTTCTCAATACGTTTTCATCAAATATAATTTCATTTATCATGTCTACAAGTTATCACCTATGTTATCTTTGATTTAAGTTATTTCATTGTTTAAATACAGTGTTAAGCATTATCTAGTTTTCCAATACTCTTACCATCCCATACTTATACCATTCTTATAAAACTGGGCCATAGTTATGTAGTGTTTAAAATATAATCATTTGAAATATAAGTTGGGGGAGAGGGGATTGCAATTCTAATCCATAATAAATAGTTTCAATCCATAACAAGGTGCCAGTAGTCAAGTGAAAGAGTTGTGGCCTATGAAAAAAAGGTAAGTATGTTGACATGAAGTAAAGAAAACATCACAAGATGTGGTGATTTCAAAGATAAAGTATGCACCAAAAGGAC
>JASDQU010249328.1:4624-16562 GCA_032191745.1 Picea mariana | reverse complement strand
AAATTCCTGTATCTTGAGCTTTGCCTTTGCTGCGCGCGTTTTCTTCACCGCTGTTCCTCCTGAGCTTTCACGTCTGAATCCCCAAGGTATTTTTATCCTTTTTATTCTACCATCTCCACTGCTGTACTTGCCATCAATGACAAGCATACGCTACTTGGTAAACATTTGCCAACAAGACTTGTCTTTTGACCTCTTCATTCTCCTGCGGCGTCAATTTGTACGCTGCTTTGTTTGGTAAACTGGCTCCTGGTATGAGATCAATATGATGACTCACACTTCTGATCGGTGGCAATGAACGAGGTAGTTCGTCCACTACTATGTCAACGAACTCTTCCAATAGCTCCTAAATTTCTTCTGGTAAATCATCTACCCTTGTGCTGGTCAGAATAATCTTTGGTTTCCTGAACACAATGAATTGCGGTTCTTCTTTCTTCTTGAACTCTGTAAGAAGTTCCTTCCCACTCATGAGAAGTACAATGTTGCTTACTTCCGGTTTCACCTCCTTATCCTTGATTGGAAGCAACATGTGAGTTCTCCCATTCTTCTCTAGGGTGTATGTGTTCATTCTCCCATCATGAATCACATTCCTGTCATATTGCCACGGTCTACCCATCAATAGATGACAAACATCCATAGGAATAACATCACATAATATCTTATCATTATATCCTCCTATCTTAAATTCAACTAAACACTGTTTAGTGACAATTACCTGATGTCCTTTTTGTAGCCACGAAACTCTGTATGGGCTTGGATGATCAATCGTTTCCAGCTCCAGCTTTTCTACCATCTGCATAGAAATGAGATTATCTGTGCTACCACTGTCCACAATGACCTTGCATACCCTGTGCTTGGTCTTGCAAGCAGTCCGAAAAATTTTGTTTCTTTGGACTGAACTCTCCACCTCCTTCTCTGGTGTCAAAAGAGCTTTTCGCATCATCAACGATCTTCCACCTTCAGCATCTTCTGCCTCAACATTCTGCTTCTGTGCTTCGGCGATGTGAGTCTCTCCTCCTTCTTTCTTTTTATCTGGACACTCATAAGACTTGTGCCCATTCTTTCCACATGTGAAGCATGTTATTACTCGACCTCTTCCCCTTCCTCTACCTCTGGTATGAGGAAAAATATTATTATCAACATACTCTCCTCTCTGTTCAATATGCTATCCTCTCTGTTCAGCATATTGCCCTCGCTGTGAGGTTCCACCTCTCTCAGTTCGAGTCTGAGGTTTCTTCCAGTCCTCCTTGGGCTTCTCATTTTTATCCTGGGCAATTGATTTGCCTCTGGGATGACTCCTGCCTCGGCCTCTTTGACCCTGCTTTCGGCTCAACTTCTCTTCAGCTTTTAGAGCCATCTGATAAGCATCTTCCACCGTTCGGATGGTTATCATGCTCATCTCATCCTGGATGTCGTATCTCAGGCCATTCATGTATCTGGCAACCTTTTCATCATCACTTTCTCGATGATCTTCCCTAATGTTTAGTCTGTAGAATTCTTCAGTGTATTCCTTCACTGACATCAGCTTCTGTCTCAAGTTTTGCATCCTTCAAAACAGAGTGATCTGGTAATCTCTGGGGATGAATTTCGCCTTCATCTTTGCGATCATTCTATCCCAGCTTTTGATCTTCTGCTTACCCTTGCAGCGTCTGTCATCTTGTAGTTCATCCCACCACAATGCTGCATGTCCCTTTAATCTTGTGACAACATGCTTGACCTTCTTGTCCTCTTCGACATCTTCGTAGTCAAAGTATGTGTCCAGAGATCTAATCCAGTCTAGAAGCTCCTCTACATCCAAGTTTCCCTCATAAACTGGAATGTCCATTTTCGCTCTTGCACCCATTCTTGCAATAACCTTAATCAAATGTTCGTTTGCTACATCTTCGACTGCAACTTCCTCTTCATGTTCAACCTCAATTTCACTTTTGAAATCACTAAGATCCCCAACACTGACTGTACGCCTCTGTGCTGTCTCCATGTCTTCGAGTCTGGCTCGTAGATCACGCATCTCTCTCTCCATGGCTGGATCAGTCATCTGCCTACCCCTTCTTCTTGGCATTTCCCTCTCCTCTTGCGGATCGGGTGATTGTCTATCTCTTCTCCTTGGCAACATGGTGAATCTTCCTTTTCCCTGCTACAGAAAGCAAAGAAAACTTTTTGAGCTCTGATACCAAATGATGACGATGCATGCAACCCCTCAACCCACAGGTCAGTATGTCCACATCAACAGGATCTTTCTTCTCTTCTTCGCCCGAAGATCTCTCGGAAATGTCTCTTCTATTTCCCTTTCAGGAAATCTGTACCCACAGTCAACTTCGTGAAATCCCCCTTAGACTTTGGGAGATTGGACTTCGCACTGTCGCGAATCCAACGGTCAAGCGCCTTGTCTCTCAATCCCCGAAAACCTGAAACAGTCAACGCTTGACCTTTTCTCTCTCTCTTTCGGACTTCTCCTTATCGCGATTTCAGTGGTTGCGAGGTCGAGCAACTTGTTTCCGCGATTCTTGAAACCCAATTTAACGAAATTTCGATGCGCTCGCAAGGTTGAATTTTCAATGGCCTTTCACTCCATTGGGACTTTGGACTTCACGATATCGCAAATCCTAATGCAAAGAATTCAGAACTTCACTCCATGAAACCCCAAAAATGGTCAACAGAATTTGACTTCCTTGTCGAGAGTGCGCCACCTGTCCACCCTACTGATTCTATGGCCCACACGATCCTCTCTCTCTTTCGGGAGATCACGTTTCATGATTTCACGATTCCCGTTGCAATGGTTACGGGACTTCAACCTACGAAACCTCGAAATAGAAAATCCCCGTGTAAATCCAACGACCCTTATGGCTTGGATCTACGACTCCACTCCTCCTGAGCTTAGAAACTTTGGGAATACTCTCCGTATCTCCCCTGCTCCTTCATGAGATCTAACGGCTCACAGGACTTCGAAAATCCTCCTCATAGAACTCCAACTGTCCGTCTTTCCTTCACAAGAACTCTTGCCACTTTTTAGCAAGTGGTTTCCCTATGGGACTCAACTGCCTATGATGCAAACTTGCAATGCCTTCTCACTGTTCCAACGCACAAACTTCCTATGCTTCCTTCGACAGTTTCGAAGGCCTTATCCTTCCTGAGCTTTCTCACAACTCCGAGTCTTAAAGAAGACTCTTGTGCACACTTCTTGTGGAAACCTTCAAACAATTCAAGTGCTGATCACCTTTGACTTTGCACACTCCCTGCAACAACAGTCCTTCAACAACTTCTCAGGTCTTCAAACCCTGAATTCAAACTTGGTCTGTGCACACTTTGCACGACTCCTGTACCTAACTTGCACTTTTGTGAGAATGAGAACAATAGCTGTCCTATCTGAGCCTTCAGAGACACACACCTGAATTCTTGTCAACGCACTCCTTGCAGACAACTTTGACTGCACTCCTTGCAGGAATCCTTGCTCAGATAGAGAAACAATTGAAACTCATTCCTACTTCCTTTCAGACTTCAAACTCAAAACATGAAATCATATACACAACATAAAAGAAAATGTACACCAGGAAGTAAACATCCATGAGCATAACATTCAACATACATACGCAGAGAACAAAAATGATGCCATGAATTTGAATCAAAGCACTTTCTATTAATTCAAATATCTGTACATGGGTGTTTTTACACAAATCTCTGCTCTTGCTTCTCTGTATGCTCTATGCTCTTCTTTTTTCCTCTAATAATCTAATCTTACAATACACAATGAAGGTGTCTATATCTGTTTTCCCTCCACTCCTAAAATTCAATTCTATCTACCTGCATTAACTACTATAAATGCCTTCTACCTACTAAGGATGAGAGCGGATCGCTCAAGGTCCTTTTACATTTTACAAGTGCGCTCCTTCTTAATTATCTCATTTTAAGATTGGCGCATTAACTTCGAGAGAATTTCAAAATTGGTGCTGGGCGCTTGTCCAGCTATCCATTGTCTCCACGGTGGCTTGCTTGAGATGCTCCTACATCATTGGGGTAACCAAAGGATATATAAGGTGAATTTCAGAGGGAAGGTGAAGTAAAGAAGGCCAAAATTCAAGGGAGGATAAATTCGTTTGATGATGCTTTCTAAAGTATGTTATTTACAAGTAATCTCAATATTTTTGCAATAATGTTTTTTCTACAATGATTTAGATCGCGAAATATGGAGGTCATTGAGGAAACATATCCAAGTAGTTGTGATAAAAAAATCAGCTTATGGGTATTTGTATTTTTGGATTTACACTCTGTGGAAAATAGGGTTTGTGGCTAGTATTCAAACTAGTCTAAAACATGTGTTTCGAGTAAAAACGTCATAACTTCTTCATAACAAATCCAAATTTAGTAATACCAAATGTATGGATTAGAGTACAATATGTAGTATTCTATGTACCATTTTCAGATCCATACAACAAATATTCCATGCGCGGCACGCTCTACAATTTTTCTCTCTAGAATAAGCCAAAATTCAACAAGGTATGCCATTTTTTCTATAACTCATTTTCTGAGAGGTTCCAAGTAGTGAAACCTGGAGGAATTGCATAAAATACACTGAAGAACATTGTGTACTATTTTTAGATCTTTGTTCATTACATGTACATAGTTATGATTATTTCAAGTTAGGTTTGTTGACTAATCCAGAATTAGTCATGCGAGACTAAAGTAAAGTTTGATGAAAATGCTAGTCTCTTGTTGTTAAAGTTAAGGAAGGTTTGTACGTATGTGATCTTATACACTAGGTATATTACAAAGTTACAAATCAGATTTGGATGATGAAATTGATGAGGAATTTTGGTTGAGGTACATGTTGGGTACATGGTTGAGACAAGTAGTTGATGAGTTGGCACATACATGAGGTGTATAGTTGATGATGTTGGTACATATTGATGAGTCATAGTTTATGTGTATTCGATGTATGATTGGTACATATTTGGTGCATGGTTGATGCACTCGTTGATGGTATAGGTTGAGGTACAGGTTGGTGCATGGTTGATGCACTTGTTT
The DNA here is from genome assembly GCA_032191745.1 of Picea mariana. Classification (NCBI taxonomy): domain Eukaryota; kingdom Viridiplantae; phylum Streptophyta; class Pinopsida; order Pinales; family Pinaceae; genus Picea; species Picea mariana. The sequence continues at coordinate 11,546 of JASDQU010249328.1, read as the reverse complement.
ATGGTACATGTTGATTATAGGTTGTTTGGTGTTGGTTGATTGGTACATGTTTACAACAATATATCTCACAGTGATAGTGTGACAATGACTCCATCATTCTACTTATATTTCAGGGCAGTTGGATGGGGCAAGGACATGTGGTTATATCCACCTTCTGGTTGTAGCTGAAGAACATAGGGGGTTGTAGCCTCCTTCTGGTTGTAGCCAAAGAATTGGGGAGTTGGAGCTTTCCTTAGGTTGTAGCCTAAGAAACTAGGGGGTTGGAGCCTCCTTCTAGTTGTATCTCGAAAACAAAGGAAGTTGGTGCTTCCAATGAATGTAATTCTTAAAGACATATAAGAAAAAACATTATGTGGTTTTCTCTCGCTTTGGGTTTCCACGTAAAAATATTGGTGTATTATGTATGTGTATGATTGTTCATTGTTTATTTACTCTGCAACTATTGGATGATGATGCTACATTGATACAACATTTTCATTTTATGGTTAAAAGGATTAGATTTCTCTATTACGGATTCACCCCCCTCTCAGTAATCCAACGATTGGTATCAGAGCAGGTTCCTTTGGAAATCAATTTAACCACTAAAAGGTAGATCATGGAGAGAAACACCATGTATAAAAATAGAATACCACAATTTGATGGACATAAGTATGCATTCTGGAGCAGAGGGATGAAAACATATATACAAACACAAGGATTTGAAATTTGGTAATCAATAGTAGATGGATACAAAGAACCAACAATTATGCCAACAAGTGAAAAAGCAATGAAACTCAATCAAAATAATTCCAAATCCACAAATGCACTTCTGAATGGTCTTGGTGAATCGGTATATACCAAAGTTGTACATTGTAAATCTGCTAAAGAGATTTGGGACAAAATTCAAAATATTTATGAAGGAGATTCAAAAGTCAAAGCAACAAAGCTTCAAACTTACAGAGGTTAATTCGAACAACTAAAGATGAAGAAATATGAGAATATTGTAGCTTACTTCTTACGAGTCGATGAAAAATGAATGCAATCATAGGATTGGGAGAAGAAATTGAAGAATCTGTAATTTTTCAAAAGGTACTAAGATCTCTTCCTATGAGATTTGGTCCCAAGATATCAACACTAGAAGAAAGATCAGATCTAGACTCAATAAGCATGGGAAGACTACATGGAATCTTCACAACATATGAAATGAGAATTGAACATGAAAATCCAAATATAAAAGACACAACTTTCAAAGCATCCAAAAGGTCAAAGCAAAAGAGAAAGCAAAAGGAACATAGAAACAACAGTGACTTCTCAGAAGATGATGAAGAAGAAGTGGCCAAGTTTGTTAGAAGATTGAACAAGGGAACCGATGGAAGATTTAAAGGTAAGCTTCCGTTGATTTGTTTTAATTGTGATGGTATTGGTCATTTTGCTAACAAATGTCCTCATAAGAAAAATAAGAGGAATGATGAAGATTACTCAAATAACAAACAAACATATAAAGACAAAAGAACCAAAAATAAATCTTTCAATAAAATCTTATGCACCAAAGAAGACATCTCCTCATAAGATGAAGATGAAGTCAGTGACAGTGAGACAAAAAAATTTATATTCATGGCAGTAGAAGACTCTGATAAAGAAGACACTGAAGAAGAATATGAAGAGGCAGAAGTTGACTACCAAGAAGAATTGTTGAGTTCCATAGAAGTTATAAGAAGAGAAAAGAAGAAAAAAAAGAAGCTACAAGCAGAATTAGACAAGAAAGAAGACACTCAGAAACTAGAACAAATGATCATGAAATTGAAGGTTCAAATAGAAGAAGATAAAATAATTGAAGAAGCACTCAAAGAAAAACTAGAAGAAAGAGACAAGATCATTGAAAATTTGGAAGCAGACATTGTCACATTGAGAAAGGATCTTCAAAAGAAAAATATGCAGAAAAACTCAAAAGTTTTGGATGACATTATCAACAATAAAAAGCCTCATCATGACAAGTTCGGACATGGATACAATCAGAAAGAAAAGGGATCAGGATCCAAATCAATAGAACAATAAACATACCCAAAAAGTTATGCAAAAACAATCACAGAGAATAGGAAGACCTACAAGGAAGATTACAAGAACACTCCTCCACCGAGAATATTCAGATTTTAGAATCAACGACCGACATAAACAAACGAGCCTTAGGAAGAAGAAGGATTCATAAAAGTAACTCCTTTCAAAATATCTTCAACTCCTAGGTATCAAACTATCTTTTTTGGTTTATGTTATGCATGCAATAATTTTTGACATAAAGTTGTAAATTGCATAGCTAATAGGAGGAACATACACAAATTTGAAAGTCATACAGAAAATGGTTATCCAAGAAGGCCTATTGAAACACAGAGAAGAAGCTACAACATGTTTGAATCATTGAGAACTAAAGTGGAATGCTACAAGTGAAACAACTTTGGACACATGGCCAAAGATTGTAGAATGACAGTCCCTCCTAGATAACCACAACAGAACAACAAAAGTCACAGACAAGAACCTCAGAAGAGAACATGGATAATAAAGTAGAATCAATATAGCAATGAAGAATGCACACTCGCTCTACAAGCTAAGCAAAATAAACGTGGTTGGTATGTTGACAACGGTTGTTCAAAACACATGACAAGTGATAAAGACATGTTTCTTACATTAACAAATGGAAGAGATGGATCAATCTCCTTCAGAAATGATGATTCAGCTAAAATCATTGGAAAAAGAACAATCACAATTGGAAACAAGAATACCAAGGAAGAAAATGGTCTACTAGTAGAAGATATGAAACATAATCTTCTAAGTGTAATTCAAATGTGTGACCAAGCTCATAAAATTACTTTCGATTCACAGAAGTGCGAGAGAAGAAAAGAAGGTTCAAGAAAATTGATTGCAACAACTGTGTTGGTTTACTATGTTATCATGTTTGAGTTTATTGACCCAGGGTTCATGTCTGTTCGGGTTTACAACAAAGCCTCTAAAACTATCGACCCTCTTGGTAAACCAGAAGGCAACATAGTGCACAGAGTGCACTGCACAGTCTCACCCGAGATAGTCTTAATGGGTGGCTGCAATACTCATGTGTTTACAACCTAGGATTGAGTGATATATTTGATAATTGTATACTGAGAGTTCTATTACAGCGTATTAACGCACTACATTGTTATCATGATTTATGCAAAAATGTACTAACTCATTCATTCATCTTATCAATATCTACTAAAAGGTAATAAGGAAATGCACGCATTCAATCACACAACATAGATGTTACCGTGGTTCACCCCCTCCTGGGCTATGCCCACAAATATTTGGCTCTTGGCTCGTTTATTATAGTCGTTCAGTCGCTACAACGTCGTGTGTTTACAACTCTTCTCAGTTGGGTAAGATCTATATGAGGTGGACTAGATCGCACCATTCTCCTCATCCTACGATCTAACCCTCAAGATCTACCCTCCTCCGTCCTCTCTTTCTCCATAGCTTACAAACATAGGTCATACAACAAAATATTACATACCATTCAACTCACTACAACAATTCTCTCTATAATAATGACTATACTCTTGTTTGAGACCTAGGTATCTCTATTTATACATTTCTTGCTCTTCAACCATTACAATACATTACCAAAACCCTAACTCTAACCATCGTTAGGTCTTCCATGCATGTGTGTGTGTTGTTATTCCTTCCAGCTGTTGCTTCCCTCGTGCATGACTTCTTTCCCAAAATTGCCTTGCTTTTCTGCTTTGGTCTGCTTCCAACAGGCCCCCAACACTGACATGTGGCTCGTTCTGAGCCACCTAACCTCTGTGCACTTCGTCGATCTCCCTCGTGATCGCCTGAAACTTCTCCTTGAGCTCCACTGCTTGTGTTTGCACCTGTGCGGTCTTCTCCTTGAGTGTGTCTACTATCTGGACTGCAATTTTTTCACTGATCAATTCTGAGCACTCTGCCTGGGTCTATGCTATATGTGTCTTGGCTTCCTCTGCCTATGCAAGGACTTCTGCTACCCACTCTTGAAGCGGTTCCATTTGATGTTGACGCTCCTTTTTCAGTGTTTGTGTAGTGGTGAGTTCTGCCTGTAGTTTCTTCATATCCTGCACCCCTTTGATGTGCTCCATGATAGGCATTGTCTTCTACATATACTTGAGGTCCTGGATAGCTGCGCTTATCCTTTCTTCTTCCTTGTCCCACTTTTGGACTTGTTGATCCTCCTCTAACTTTTTCCAAAGCTGTGATTCTTTATCGAACAAGTTGGCTACTGTGCTGACCTATTTCTCTATCTCCTGCAGTTGTTCTGTTGCCTCCTACTTCATTTTCTCCTTTATTGCTGGTGGAGTGGTGGGTCTGAGCTGCTCACGGAGATTCTCAATCTCCTTATGGTATTGATCAATTTCCTACACAATATGATCAATATTTTCTGCTGCTGTGAGTTCGTCCCTCTGGGTGGTCTTTGGAATATTCTCATAATTTCCTTCCACTTTTCGTTCCAATCCATTCACGCGCTCCCTATCCTCTTGGGTATTGAGCTTAGCCTACTCACATATTATTTCCAGCGCATCCTTCTTCTCCGTTGCCTGCTGTAATTCGGCTAAGTATGTGCGTGCACGATACTGTACCTCTTGGGTAACTCTTACCTGTAGTTTGTGTAGAGATTTGGATGGTATCCACGACAATACTAGTTGGATTTGGGCTAAGTATTTTAGAGGTGTATGCCCCGCGATCTCGTCCATGCGCAACATACTGGGTGTAATGTGGAATGTTGCATTTAACTATGGTATTGTGTAGATTGTATCTCACTCACCTTCTTCCAATATTTCTCTTGTTTGTGATGTTGAGGGCCCTGTTCCCATGCTGCTACCAGCTGTCTGCACTTCCCCTATTTGCTTGAGGAACTGTTGCATGTCTGTCAACTCCTCTTGAATTCTATCCGTGTGGTGCACAACATTGTCAAAATCCTTGGATATACAATCCTGAACCATTCAGGTTATCATCTTTGCATCATCCTCCATGATCGTGTATTTTGGAGGTGTTCTTTGTGCCTTCATTTTATTTCGCACACCTCCTATCTGAGTGGCTAGCCTTTTAGTCAAGCTTGGTTCTTGTGGATTGGGATTTGGTGTCGTCCCCTGTGTTGCCTCGACCTATTTCTGTTGTTCTTGGGCTGACTGCATATTATTCTTCTTCCCCTTTTGGGTCCCTATCTTACTTGTCCCTTCATTTGTCTGCTTTGTTTTTGTCTAGCCCGTCCTCCATTTCTTGGGCATTGGGACTTCTTCAGGTTGTGTTTCTCCCTACCCTACCTCCTCTTCTGCTTTCCTTTCTGGAAAGTCTTGGGTAAGGACTGGGATCTTCCACTCGTCTTCCCAGTCTTTGATAACCATGTCGATGTCGCCCTCCGTGATACAATAGTTCATTTGTATCCACTACTTATTGGGGTCCTTTCGTGCCTATATCCACATCGCATGTCATGTGGCCTTGAAGTTGGTGATGTCTCGATACTATTGGACAGTCTGTGGTTTTATTCTCCACATGTTGGACATGGCCTCCTGCAGGTCGCAAAGGTATCCTTCAAATACAACTGCGTTCATTTTCTTGTGCTTGGAATCTGACGCAATGCCAAGTGATAAATACCTCGCTCCACAATTCGGCTTGGGGCTAGTGCCGAAGAATGTGTAATTCGGTTCCTTCCATCCCATGATAGCTATCAACATGAGTAGCCATGAGTAGTGAAATTTTGTTCCTAGATCCATTATATCCTTGCAGTCATCCAGAAATAAGTTCAAAAGATAGGGTGCCCAACTAATTGTGGTGCCCTCAGCACACTGAGCTGTAACTACGATGACCCCGACCGTAAATTTTTCTCCGCGACATTTTCTTGGCATCTTACAGGCTAAGATTTTTGTGGCCATTTGTGTCGTGACATCATTGATCCTCTTGATGATGATTCCTTGTGTCCCCCTCTCAGTGTCATATTTATTCTTCATCTCCTCCGTGAGTGATTTCTTCTTTGTCTTATCGTCGATAAATTTCGCATGATCCATGCCCCAGGATGGCAACCCTGTAATGTGTGCAATGAGCTCTACGTCTATCGAGACAAGCTTGTCCAGCCATATATCCCTACCATGTGTGAATTTCGTCAGTTGTTTGACGCAACTGTTTGCGTATTATCCTCTGCCAAAGTGTGTTAGATCTAACTGACCTAAAATCCCTGTGGATGGATCGAGGTTCCAACCACCATCGTTTGTACTTTGGAATACCATTCTGGCCAGCCCGTGACATATTCTACTTTTTTTCCTTCCGGTGCATGGGCTGACATGGTTGTTTGAGATTCGTCTGGCTCCACTGCTGCTTCCTGATTCGCCACCGTTCCATTGACTCTCGGAGCTTCTTCGGTGTTTTCTGGTTACGCCTCCTTCAGGGTTTCTGCATCCTGGTTTTGTTGTTCTTGTGCTTCTTCCAGCATATCCACATTTGTGCCCTCAGGTGTTGGCTATTGGGTTTCTTCTACCATGGTTGTTGGTTTCATTGGTGTCGTATCTGGTGATGGGATTTTGTCGACATTAACGACCTCTAGCAGCTGTTGTTTTCCTTCCTATGATTGTGCCTATTCCCTGGTTCTAATTCTGGAGTGTCGAGCAGTCTGGGTCGCCTCTTCTTGTTTAGGTGGTGCCATAGTGGTGAATTTCGATTGGTCGTTGTGCTTTGTAGCTTCGACAACCTCTGTGAGCTTTGCTTTGTGCTCTATATACACTCTCACTCTATATTTCTTCTCCAATCTTGCAATAACCTGATTGTTCCCTCGTCTGTGTTTTGTATGGTCATCGCATGAAGCTTTTCAAAGACGCTACCTTTAATACGGGTTAATTGAACCTCTAATTCCTTCTCACTTTCAGTTATTCTCCCTTTTCATCTCCAGTTGGCG
>JASDQU010249325.1:9408-25844 GCA_032191745.1 Picea mariana | reverse complement strand
CCAACACCTTCAAAAATCGTCGTTTGGAAACCCAAGATGTCACCAAGTCTACCATTATCCTAAAAAATGGCTAGAACCTTTATCACTAAATCTTTGTCAATTATTTCTCCCTCATGCTCTCAACCGATAAAATATTCTTGATGGAATTCTTCACATTCATATTCAATTCATGATTATAGAGAATTTCATGAAAAACATTGAATCCAATTTCAGGGAGTGTAGGAAGGGAATGCATTGGAATGAAGTGGCTCTTCAATGGGACAAACATTTGTCACATCCATCGCACCATCACTTCGTAAATTTCACATATTTTAACAAGTTCTCTCGAGAGAAAATTATTACACTGAACATCCCTTAAAGATGGTAAGACCATTGAAGCAATGTACCCTTTAAATGACACCCTATATTTATCATATAGTTCCACAATGTGCATGTGCATGTTGAAAATAACATCATAAACCATATTGTACTCATATTTTTTCAATGCATCATATCCGGCTCCATCTTCTAACCTACTTCTTAAATTTAGAATATCGTTGTAAAAAATACACCATCCTTCTTCCATATTTCTCCAAACAATCTTCATTATTTGTTAACTACACCAAATTGACTGTCAAAATCATCGTCTAATTTTTTCGCTTTCTATCTCACTACCATCCACTTCCACCATATGTGGATCAACAATATTTCCACAACCTTCTATTAGATTTACACCAGCATTGTTCAAAATATTTTTGTACACTTTAGTCAACCATCTAGTCTTCACATGTTTTTAGATACCCGAGTGGCCTAGTTAAGCTTGGGCTCGCATTCATAAAGCCAGCCAAAACCTCCACTCTCTTCAAACTTGTGAGAAAACTTGGATGCATAAACAAGTAAATATTAGGGGAAATGAACCCAAAGAACATAAGTGCCACCAACACCCCCATCATTATTAGATGAAATATTAGAAAAAGGCATCTCACAAGTTGCAACCTTGGGATCACTCATCATGCTAGATTCTTCATTTTTCCTAACTATTGTCTCAAAGCAAGAAGAGACATCCCTAGCTGTGAGGTATAAAGTATTTCCATGCTTTCCACCATTCCAATTGGGAAGTAATTGTAAGTTTTGATTCAGGACCAACTTATGATCACTTTGATTCGAAGTTATTCTTGGCATTGCATTGTTGTTTAACTCCCCATGTATTGAAGAACGTGTATCCCCAGTTTCAATACAAGAGTGATCTCTAATATTATCTTTATTTTTGTTCACTATCTCCAACGTTTCAAATTGAACGCCTCATACATTATTTTTGGTAATATCATTCATATATTCTTCTTTAAAAATGCTTGAGTCCTTGGTTGACTCGTCATGATTAGAGTCTTTAGCAAATGAACTTAATTCCACCGATGAGACATTAACACGATTAGGGCCTTGAAAAAATTGAGTTATTGGATTTACACCGGGAGTATAAAAAATGTTTGATGTTGTTATAGAAAGTCCAACACCTTACAAAGTGGAACCATGTTTATTGTCTCTCTTTCCTCCTCCATGTCCTCCACAAAATTCTCACAATCCACGTTAAAAAAATGTGAAGATCATCTTGCAATACTTTGTCCTTTCCATATATTAATGGGAAATACTTAGATGGAAATTTTTTATTGGAATTAATTCCATGTTCCTGGTAAGCTCGGACATGCAAGGTAAGGTAGTGAACAATGTATTTTTTTGGTTATAAATTAGCTTGTATGTGGTTATTCAACTCTATATAACGTTCACCCAGCCAATGTTCAATAGAATAAATAGTCCTCAAATATTGACAACTTGAAATTTTTTTACCATAACCTTGACTCTTAGGAAGGAGACAACCTTTAACATCATCTCTAGAATGTGAGGCAATACTCATTGAAGAACTTGTTACCATTTCAGAGTAAAACAATGATGACACTGAGTCATGGATCTCCCCATAATTAAAATTCTCAACACTTTCATTTAGCATGGATTCATGACTGGAATTTTGTATATCAAACATCTCACTGCTAGCCAGATTAGTTGCAGAAAACTGATTATCCATGTTCTATCCTTGTCCTATGGCAAGTGAACTTTTTTTTTTTTTTCTTCTGTGAGTTGGTCAGATGCTTTGTATGTGTCACTATTATTTCCACTACTTTTTTCATCATCCATATTTTGAATATGGATGAAATAAATTTCCATTGTCTTGAGAATTGTACTTGTGGTATAGTGGTCTGATTGTAGCCTTATTCGCCTTGGATCAAGGTCAACCCAACTTTTTCCCTAGAAAGTATACACTGAAGAATAAATCACCTCCCATTTTGTAATAGTCTTAAGATGATAGATTCTTAATGTTCTATTTGTTATTGTATCCTACATCGTAATTCTATTCATACCAATCTAGCAAAGCACATCCAAGGTAGTCTGAGAATCTGAATCTAGAAGTATCTTCACCCTGAATTTTTGCACATTGTTTCCTTCGTCATGTGTTTCGACCTTAGGAATAGACTTGGTAATCTCTGTTAAATTCCCATAAGGAGTTTTGAACCCACATCTGTACCTGAACCTGTATATGTACCATGGGCACCATATGGCTCCCCTCGTCCACTATCATAGGCATAAAATTCACCACCAAAAACACCATCGTCAATATCAAAACCATTTTTGTTGTAACCTGGATATTTTCCAATGGGGGTTTCATAATATTTCTGATCAAAACCAAGGTACTAAAATGAATCATGGTTCTCAAATTCATCCACATTGTGGTTGTCTTCATATTTGTTGTTCTCATCTCCATCCATGCTACAGATGTAGTTGTTACTACCATCATTAGTATTACCATTAATGTTGTGCAGTAAGGAGGATGAAGGAATTAGCTTGGTTACCTCGGGGCTCGTCTTGGTGATAGGGGGATTCTTCTGATGTTCATATTGAAGTGAGAATTGGTTTTGGAAAAATTCCCTCTCCTTTAAGTATGCCAAGACTGTCTTCTCTAATTACTCTTCTATTATTCCGTTCACAGAATTCTTCATTTCTTTGAGAGAGTCACTCATATTCTCCGTAGTGTTTTTCGTGTTTCCAAGTATGGCATTTATGGTTTTCATACTTAAGCATGTGACTTCAATTTGATGACATATGTTTTTATCTGATACCAATTGGAAGCATGAAACTAGATATATATGAAATACATATTTAATAGTTAATAAAATTATTATTCATTGTCTTATTCAATGTATAACAATGTGTATAAATACACGTACATGAGTCGAGTTACATATTTTTTTATAAAAAGATGTGACTTTACATTAAAAGTATAATTATTACATTAACGATTTAATTAGTAATTAATGAACATTGTAATATACATAAGGTATATTGCAATTTCCTTGTTGTTTGACCAAATAAATAAGGTGATCACCTACTAATTTGAAATACACACAGTAATCAAATTTTCTTCTTGTGAAGACAAGTCCCAATATATAAGTATCAAATTTTTTATAAGTCATCTTTGGTGATTAATTTAACCCATACTGGGACTTTTTCAATCTCCATACCATTTCTTTCTTTCCTTTCACTGCAAAACCTTCTAGCTGTTTCATGTAGATTTCTTCTTCTAGATCCCTATGTAGGAATTTTGTCTTCACATCCATATGTTATACTTCAAAATAAAAAGCAACAAAAACAAATAAAAATAAATCTAATAGAAGTTAATTTGGAAACATGGGAGAAATTTTCACCAAAGTCAATTCCCTCTACATGGGAATAACCCTTTTGTGCTAACTGAGCTTTGTATTTCTCCACTTTTCCTTATGCATTCAACTTCTTCTTAAACACCCATTTGTTGCCAATGGGATTTCTTCTAGTTGGAAACTCCACTAGATCTAAAACCTCATTCTTGTCCAAGGCTATCATTTCTTCAACCATGCCTTTTTCCAGAGTTTCTCATCCTCAGAATCCAATTCCTCCTTAACAATTATAGGATCGTCATTAGTAATAAACAAAGAAAATTTTGAATAGAAATTAGGTGGAGTATACCTTTCCAGTTTCCTTCTTTCTCAAACCAATCTCCTCAATATTGGAGTATGATACTCTTCTTATTCTGATTCATGTTCTTCTGTAGAGTTTGTTTCATTATCCTTCAATTCAAACTCTATTTTATCTTGGTTTTTCTCCCTTGGTAGGAATTTATGTTTGACATCTTTGATTTCTCTAAATTCCACATCTCGGATATACACTACCTTCTTAGTTTATGGGTTTCAAATCTTATAACCTTTCAGACCATCTTTATATCCAATAAAGATACACTTTTTAGCCTTTTTATCCAGCTTACTCTTATTTTCCATCGGAACGTGTACATAAGCATCACAACCAAAAACCTTCATATGTGTCAGAGAGGGTTTCTTACTAGCCCATACCTCATGTGGATTCAATTCATCCAACAATGATGAGGGTGATCGATTTACCAAGTAACATGTAGTGTCCACTTTCTCTACCCATAATTCCTTTCCCAACTCGACACCACTGAGGATGATCCTTTATCTTTCCATTAGCATCTTGTTAATCCTTTCTGCAACTCCATTATGTTGAGGTGTGTATGGAGTAGTCTTGTTTCTTTCCATACCATATTTCTTACAAAATTCCTCGAATTCATTCCTGCAGAATTCTCCACCATTTTTCATCCCATGCACATTATTTTTCTTCACTATCTGATTTTCCACATGATCCATAAACTCTTTAAATTTTTCAAAGACTTCATATTTTTCTTGAGGAAATAAATCCATGCATTCCTAGAGAAGTCATCTATAAATGAGACATAGTACACATATTTACCTAGTGATGGAATTATCATAGGTCCAAACACATCACTATACACCAACTATAAAATCCTTCATGCCCTCGTAGCACCAAAAGAGAATATTACCTGATTCTTCTTCCGATACAAGAAATGTTTACAAAAATCAATATCCAGAGAGAAATTGGACATACCTTTGACCATACCTTTACCATGTAGTACTCGAAGCCCCTTCTCTTTGATATGTCATAGTCTTTGATGCCACAATATATCCTTTTCTCCATAGATCGCATGATTTTTTCCTTCTCCAGGTCCAATATAAAAAGCAATAGAACTATTGCACCCATCATTAATAGTGCTTCCCAACAACTTATACAAAGTTCCAATCTGAAATCCTCTCAGAAAAACCATTGCTCCTAAAACCATCCTACAGGTTTCCTTTTCAAGCATTGTTTTTAAATGGACATCGTCCATATTTCATATAGAAATCAAATTCCTAGCCAATCCTGGGATATGAAGAACATTAAAGAGTGTTATAATCCTACTATCCATGAGCTTCAACTTGACTTTTCATCATCCTACAATTTTGGTTGTTGAGTCATATCCTAGAAAAACATCATCCCCATCACACCTTTCATACTTGCAAAAAAAATCCCCGTGAGGAGTCATATGAAAGGATACACATGAGTTGACAAACCATGCCTCATGATCTACATGTGTGCTTGAAGAAGAAAAGTATGCATCCCCTCCATATGAAAAGGTTTTTTATTCTGTAGAAGGGGCATCATCAGATCCCTTCTCTCTCTCAACACTTTTGGATCTACATTGTTCCTTGTAATTCCCTTCTTTTCCACATATCAAGCATACCTTTGTCAATTTTCCTAGAGATTTATATATTCCTCTAGATTTAGATCTCCTACTTGAGAACTTGTTTTTACTTCTTTCCTAGGAGAACCCTCTTACAAATAAGGAATATGTTCTTTGGATTTCCATGTTTTTCCGCATCATCTCCTCCAACAACAAGGATAAGACCACATCATCAAAACTTAAAGTAGTTGCATTATTGCCTATGGCCGCAACTATAATATCCCACGAGTCTAGTAAAGAGAACAATAAATTGTTACACTCATCTTCATTATAAATATTAATATCAACAGACACTAATTGATTTACCACGGTATTGAAGGAGTTTAGATGCTCTGTCATCGAGTCTCCATCTTTCATCCTCAAGTTGTACAACTTATTTCATAATAAAAGTATGACACACTTGACCCCCTGACCCTCTCTTAAGCTGGTGGGATGTTAATATTTTTATTTCTCAAATCAGCTATGCTTTGATCCTAAGGACCATATATGTATTCTTATCATTGAGATCTCTCCAACAACTATACTCATGCTCAATTATGAGCTCTGGAGTAGAAGTTATAGCCTTCCTAAGTTCCCATATTCTCATTGTCAAAATACACCTTCTACCACATGGATTCCTACTACATGTTCCATCTAATGTGGCACTGACATGGAAATGATGTGACACCTTCCCTTAATTCACCACTCAAAGGTTATGACTTTAAAAAACCTTTTGTCATCGTTGTCGAGGTCTATCTCCCACGAGAATTAATTTACCCCAACACTTAATGTTTTGAAGACAATCTACATCAATAAACTCCCATATATGAAGGCTCTCGGTCTACGATATCTAGTGGCTTTGATCGCATCGACACCCCCAACTATCACGGTTGTTAAAGTTCAATCTCTCAAAATTTTTTGAGGCACTCTAGATGGGACCTACATTGATAAACAATTTAGATTTCATCTCGCCTCCCTGTCGATCAACGATTGTCATTTAACCTTAAGGTATTGTCTTCATCAACACATGTTTCTATCCTCACTTCTGGATCCATTCTCAGCATCCTTCGACAAATGGATGGGATTTTCCAGCATCTAGATCCGATGGCTTAAGTTGCAGTCGAAACCATAAGGACTTCCAACCCCCATCCGAGACCACTCATATCCCTTGACCATTAAACTAGTGACACATGTCACTCCTAGAGATATGTTGGTTTCCATGATGGAACGCCACATCACATGACATCATCACCCCTTTTACTCAATCGAAACCTACGACAATATACGATGGAGTTAAACTCCCGCCTGTGTACCAATCAACGACCCTCATCTCTTTTCAGGGTCTTCATCGTCGTCGACAATATCTGGACTCATCACTTACTTCCCCAACCTTTTATACCCCGATGACAATGCATCTAGAACTAACAGTCCATGTCTCGTCGATGTCACTCCTGATGAATTGATGGCCCTCATCCAGTCTCTAGAATCTCGTCGTCATCATTGGAATTCACATAAGTCTCAACATTTGATCATTCTCGATGAATATGCCTTCACCAACGAAGGGATGAGATCTACTCACACAATCGGATCGATGATTGTAAACTCTCTCAACTCAACACAGGGTTTTTCCACTAATTAATGCCCGATTTTGAGACTTAGCCAATTTCAAGGATTCTTCAAGGATTTTACCAAGTCTTCAAGAGTTGAAAAACCGCTCTAAGACTATCAAAGGCATTTCAACTTTATCAGACATAATATTCTTGCATATATTGCAAATTTTCCACATAAGGATCGATAATTCCACGAGACACAAGGTCCTCTATTCCTCACATGAACTTTCCCAACATCAAAACTCTCACATCACTGGACAAACAAAGTTTTGTTTCCATATCTTTCAAACTTTCCTCCAAAGATGCAAGGTTCTTAGGGACTAAAAATGTCCACACTTATTCAAATTCACATTTTAATATGTTAAACAAAGATCATGAAAAACACATCTCAATTACTTAGGGATTCCATTCATTGATTGTAATCATTCACATTTCTGATTTAGAGAAAACAAATGCATAATTACATCATTCATGCACTATTAAACAAATCAAGTTAAATGCTTATCTAATTAGGGAAATGTTTACAACCAACTAACTAAGAAAGGATGCATTTCCTCCCAACCTTAGGCCATATTGTAGAGTGCCTTCCTACAGTATGCCACCCTCATTCCAAGCCGTGATACCATAAGAGGAATGATTCAACTGATTTCCAAGCTTAAGATGATTCAGGAAGGTTACTCTCCTTCCTCCTCTGACAAAAAAAACATTTTCTCCCTTCCCACTGAGTTGAGGGTCTCTATAGGTTTATCAAGTAGTTTATCAATTCAATTTCCTCTACAGAAGGGAGTCCCTTTTCTACTATACAATCCCTCAGTGACCTCCCCTTACCAGCGTCAGATTCTTTCTAGTAAGTACCAAGTTGTAGCCCTCTTTTGATCCAATTAGGATCCAAGACTTCTCTGTTTTAGCGTGATCATCATAAAATTGGTCAAGATTCTTATTTTCTTCAAGGAAATATCTCCACTTTTGTCTTCTCTTCAATCGACTCCATTGAACACTTATGTTCACTACGCTCTTAGCCTGCAAACTCGTCGCTTGCTCACTCTTCCTCCTAGTGTTATTTTTCCTTTTCATTATGTGTTTTGTTCTTCTAATTCCACTCTTGGACACTATCTATGCTCTCTTAGGCCTGTTTCTTTCTCCTATGATACCACCCTTTACTCGTTGGTGTTCTAGTCTGGTGGTGTATTTTCCACCTTTGGTCTCCTCCTCCTCCAACCTTCTTGGGATTATCGTGGCTTCCTCTAGACACAACTTGTAGCCTACAGTTCCTATCATGAAGGGGAAAATCCATGGTTTTCTATGCATTAGTCTTCTTAGTTGACCCATTTCCTTCTTCAAGATACCAAACCGCCAACAGTTATTAACTACCTCAACCACCGATATGATGTCCATAATTGGTCAAGTGGTTTCTTGTTGATATGGGTATGTTGGTAGGTGTTTGTTTATGCTTTGCAATCATAGGTTATATTTCTAAACAAGCTTCATGTTTTCTTCATAAAAACATCTCAGCTCCGCCTTACCCAACCACTTCATCAATTCCCACTTGTGTATCATGGCCTATACTTTCAAGGCTATTCCCTCTTAGTCAATTGTTTGTTGTTTTCATTAATTAAAACACAATTATATGCTTCATAAACATAATCATATATGAAGAATAAGCATAATTACAGTCTTAGGGGAAAACAAGGTGTTGCAAAAAGTTTTTTTACCAGGTACTTAGACTAATACAAATACCCTAACTTATCCAATAATAACTTGGTTGTAGCTTCCCCTAACACATTCAGTAATACTAAATCTGAAAGACACAACTGGATTTTTCTCTTTGCCTTCATATCCAACTTTTTCAAGTCTTTTGTTGACATTCCCATAGGTTCAGTATCTGGATCTATAGTGACCCATTGATCTTTGTCTACCAAAAGATCTTCCATCTTGAGTTTCCACAGCTCAAAACTTTTCCCATTAAATTTTTTGATCTCTATTTTTGAACTTCTCAACATTTATTTTCACCACAAGAATCGATACCATAAAGCTCCCATTGTAACAAGGTTTATCACATAACCGAGCCAAACCCTTTGCCACGAAGGCATCCCCCTTAAGCCAATAATTGATCTTATACCAAATGTGAGTTTTAAACCTTTTACAATAATGCAATGAACACACAGATTCTTAACATGGTAAAGAAAACAATTGCAATCACACATATACACAAATATTTACCCTAGAAACCCAACAGGGAAAACCAACAACCTGTTTTAGAGCCATGCCTCTAATTCTATTCATAATATAGCTTCATTGTTTACAATACAATATATAGGATCTTGTGGCATCCAAGAAAACCCTAATCCATTGACCCATATTATATTACAACCTTAATTCCTTAACCGAAATTTAAAAACCATGGGTTGAAATACCATGCACCACTAAACAACCAAACGTGAAAAACCACCCCTGCCCAATCGTGAAAAGAATATAACACATACCCAACAATTATAACATGTACAAATGTTATGCATGATTGATTGCTAGGTCTAGTATCATGTTGAGTGATGGGTTTTTTACCTAGAAGGATAAGAGCCTTATTAATTTATCATCCCTATCCTTATTTAGTGTATATGAGTTTAAATGTATTATCCTTTTTCCTAAGGATTATCATTCTTAAAAGTGAATATAACTTTCATCCCTCGTGTTGTAGATGACTATTGAGATGAATTTGTCTCAGGGCTATTTTGAAGGATTTTAATTGATGCTAAAATAATAATTTTTGGTAGTATATTGGTTTTGCTAACAAGGCCTAACTGTAACCACCCTTTAGGGTCATGTATGAATTTGAATGAGTAGATCTCTTATTTTTGCAGAGTGAATTTATTATTCATGAAGAGGACTATATATGTCCATTAATTTAAATGCATGTTTATCGATATAAATGCATGGATAGGTTTAATTGTGGAACAAGAATTGTACTTGTTATGTTTTGGGTAATGGCATTGTTACCTAGTTTTCTTGATCTTAAAGGCATGTTATGTTGTGTACTTTGAATGCTAGTGTTGAGTGGGTTGTACTCCACTCTTCATATAGAGCCAATGTGAAATGATCACATAGAAAGTGTGCAAGAGTGTTGTGTATGACGTGGAATAAGGCATATATCTTCTCTTGTTGTTAGTTGATATAAGAATGAGAGAAGCCTACTTTAATCATACCTTGGAAACTTGTTATGTGAATGATTGTGCACTTTTGTATAACAAATTGATGATTAAGTTTGAGTTGAAGTTAGTACGAATTGTTTCTAAATTGTTGAAAGGGTCATGTAAATAGGTTACTAAATCCATTATATGTGAAAGAATAATTTAGAGTACCATCCTTGATTGATCCTCCACTTGAGATAGGATATTGATATATGAATTGGCTTGTCTTAATGATGTTCAATTATTTCATGAACAGATCATAAATGACTTTGGTTAATGGTTCTTATTGGAAGGTAAAGGAGTACCACCAATTTTAATGGCATTGATCCATTAGACATTTGATTGAGTAGAGCATAAATCCATATTTTGGTGATGACTATGTTGAATGGGACAACCATATGGAAAATCGTTCCAAACATAGGAAATGGAAGAAATCCCATAAGAAGATAAAAACCATCATCACCAATTAAAATCTAAGTATTATGATAATTCTTGATTAGATTTGAATCTACTTTCTAGGAGAAATAGTCAAAATTGAATTTGATTGATTTTAATTCATTTGAATATGTTTGATGTTGAAAATTTCAATAAATATGATTTGTGTATGATTGATATGTTGACTATAATTCATTCTAATTAAATTTTACAAGCTATCTTTGTTGTTTTTGATATCATGGTTACATCAAGGAAGGTAGTAAAGTATAGTGGTTGTAGAGCATGATGCCCTACATATTGAAAAGGAGTCATCGATGGCTTGATCAAATCATGTTTCAATGTGGACTACCCTTGGAGGTAAAACCAGTTGCTAAGAATCACAATAGATATTGGTTGAAGTTTTCCAACGAATATAGAATAATTTCCAGCATGGACAATAAGTACAAATAGTGCAAAGCATTGGAGGAAGCTACAAATTTTTGAATCATTGGATTGTAGTAATAAATTTTTGAATCATTGGATTGTGGAAGATTTCTACCCCTAAACTTTATTTTGATTATAGAATAAAATATTATGTTTTTAGAAGTAGTAAATATAGTTGTATAGATTTGAGATAAGTATTGTGATTTGGGTGAAAAGATCCTAGTTAATAATCCGTTATGTGAGTGGCATGAAGTCCATAATTTCACCCATGTCATGGATGTTCCATGCTATGTAGAACAATTGATATGTAAATTGTCATAGATATTCCATTGGAACAGTTCGTCACAACAAATCTGAAAAATAAAACTAAATCTACACTATGAAGGTTAAATTCCTTTAGATTCCAAAGTATTTGGTTATTATTTTTTTGTTATGCATGAAATAGATAAAATGTGGAAAATAGAGAACAGTAAAATACAATCACACACCATCCACAAAATAACACAAATTTTCTTGGAAACCCTTATGGGAGAAAACCTAGCTAGAAGATGAGGTTGTTCTGATCTCTTTTCTCTAATATGTAAATAATGCAAATACAAAGGAGAATGCACTCTCTATGGAGTTACCCGAGACTTGTTTCCTGTTAGGCTACTATAGAACATTAACCCCTTATTTTATTTTCTCTAATTTCCCACTCCCATTTGTTTTGATATGATATGGAACAAAACACAATAACAGAGAATTTAACGCCTTCTCCTCCTAGTGACCTGATATTTAACATAGCTCGATAGTCGTCAAGGGTAGGATTTTGACTTTTCCCCAACCTTCAATTGTGATAATTTTTGGAGCTTCTAGATTCTTCTTTAAAATCCTCACATGGCTAGCCCCATATGCATGAGTAATAGGGGTTGATGTGGAATCATCTCATACCATGGTGGTCAACACGATAGGTCAACTTGTAGGAGGCATAACTTTTGCATACAAGCTTTGATTGACGTACGAGCGGAATTGTTGGAAAGACATCAGAGTGTAGAACATCATCAAAGGAGTGGAAATAGTTTTAGAACACTAGTATCCCAAAAAAATGTGGTTTAATGACTCAAAATGGCTCTAGAAGGTTCCAGACCCCAATTTTCCAAACTGGGACCTACAACTAAAATGACCCTACAAGATGATTCCTCCAATTTTTTACACTCTTAAAGCATCAATATAGATGAGAAATAATGTAACGATCCTCTTCTATTTTTTTTCTATATTCCTCTAGATTAAGAAAGTTATTATGCATACATAGTTAAAGCATAGGAACGTTGATAAATGAAAGAGAGTAAAATAGTTGGAATGCATATGCACTAATAGAAATATAGAGAAATATTATAGAGTAGAGTGTATATAGATATTCTTGGGAATATATGATACTACATATTAACTAAGAGTCTTATATAATGAGCATGGCATGATGAATAAATGAGGTTGTTGTGATTGTATAACTAGAAATAGTCAAAGAGATGAGTGTGGATATGATGATACATCTACTTATGATAGATGAGCTCGTAGAAAGGATAAAGATGAGAGAAAGTTTTTTAAGAGGTTGATGAAGGGATCACATGAGTTCTATTTGGGATTAGTTGATTAGGTAACATTAGAGATGTTGATGGCAACCATACATGTATGAATTTCATCCCAATATAACTTGTGACTTAAAAAGAATTTTGTAAAATTTCCTTCAGTTATGCTTTGATATTTGATATGTCTATGATGACCTCTTATGCTTTCATATTTGATATGTTTGTGATCACATTTGATTGTATACATGTGAATAAATACCTTGGTAGGAGCATGGAAAAAGAATGAAACTTTGGACAAGCAAAGAGTGCTAGAATATTTGCATGCATGTATATGATAGTATTTCATGATTAAATTGCATGCATGTATATCATAGTATTTCATGATTAAATTGGCTAAGAGATAATATCCAAAGTGAATGAGCGTTTACATTCATGTTATGAATTTATATACCATGTGAAATGGATTTCCATGTGAGACACTCATATATAGGACCATAGTGTGTTGGAATTAACCTTTTTTTTCCAAGAGTGAAGAGCACTAAAGGAGTATATTCCTAGTGTTATGTTTAAGATAAAGAGGATTATATTGTTAGTATTGTGCTTACGATAAAGAGGAAGGTCTTAACCTTCTAGATAGTCAAACAAATAATGGAAAGTTCGTTGGATGATGTGTCTAGGTGTTGATTGAGTTCTCCAACCTGGAGAACAACAAGTTAATGAAAAGGTGGTTGGATGATGGGTGTTGATTGAGTTCTCCAAGTAATGGAAAGGTGGTTGGATTGAATTCTCTAACTTGGAGAACAACAAGTAATGCAAATGTGATTGGATGATGGGTGTTGATTGAGTTCTCCAAGTAATGGAAAGGCGGTTGGATGTATGTATGTGTATTGATTAAGTTCTCCAACTTGACTTGGTAAAACAAGTGATTTTGATTTATATTATTTTTTACTCAATGCGGTTGGATGATGTGTCTAAGTGTTGATTGAGTTCCCAAATTAATTTGGTTGATTGAGTTCTCCAACTTAATTTGGTAAAACAAGTGAGTTTGATTTATATTATTTTTTATTCAATGTGAAGATGCATTGAGTGAATGTGTATAATAATGAACAAAAAGACTATTGAGTGAATGTGTAAATAATAAACAAAACATAAAAAATGGTTGTTATTATTTTTAATGGTAGAATCAAATAACATAAAAAACTGATAAAATACTACGTCACAACTCAGATATTGTTTCAATGGATGAGCATACATTGGTTCTTCATGGACCATTGGCATTGGAAGCACTAATTACAAAATGAAGATATGCATTTTCTCGTAACTTGGTGGAACTCGCAAATCTTATATTCTAGTTAAGGATTGAGAACTCTTATTACCAAGATGCATGGCATGCATGCACTGCCTAAAAATGTGTCAATTTACGCTGAGGATTGATCTCTTGACCCTTCCCTAAGGAAATGTACCAGCCAGGTTCTATCAAACTATTATTGAATGCATTCAACTGAGATTAACAAGGATGCACGGCAGTGTATACCTGCTCCTATGCAAGAATTCAGAATAGTTGAATGACAATGCAAAGCGACAGATTTATGGAATAATACCAACATTTGGTTAGCTTTGAAAGAACATTGGCTACAACATAAGAACATTGACCATGGGACTGCCAAGAGTATGTCATGAGTTAGTACTTTGGATAGAAAAGCATCGAAAACTCAGCAAATGCTTGAGATTTGGCTCCTCCTGCAATACCATATTTAAATACCATTTTTAAAAGAAATTATTATTACTCTTTCATTTCCGTCCCCCACTGTAACTTCGAAGATGAAATTCATGTTTCACCAACAACACCCAATTGGTTTCATTCTCAAGAAATCAACATGGAATAGCAAACACTTGAAATGACAATGACACGTGATCCATGGAGTGACCTTGGTCCCATATCATCACTAGTGTGAAATCTCAACAACAACAAAACATCACAACATGGTTAGTCATGGCAGAGGTCTTGTGATGCTTGACATACAACTAAAACTATTGTCCAGATAACTCTATTGTGTCTCTAGATTTGGTAGATTTAGAGGAGGTCATCGTCATACAATAAATTATATCGGAGTGATAGAGGCCACAAAACCTAACTAAAACATTTAATGATATTAAATAGTGCTTCATGAGCCTTGTTTGATTAATATGCAGTCAAAGCAATACTGATTGCTATATACCTTACGAGGTAGGTATAATAACATGTTCATGGTGGGAAACATATTATGAATGCAAAGGAAAATGGCTATTGAAATTCTTTATAGCTATACCAAACAACAATTGTTCATTCAACCTTGAAATGATCCAATGCACTCTTTCCCTTTAATCCCTAACTCCATAAATCTTCCAAAAACTCTTCAAAATTATATCATCTATACATAGTCAGTTGTTTTTCATCCGCCATGTTTCTTGCAAGAGTAATAAAAGCATTGTCTCCATGAGAATAGAAAGTGGGAATTGATATGTGTATAGTGTACATATTTGTTACTGCTCGATGCTCCTAAATCTCCCATTGCTCACAACCTATTATTCAAATCACACACAAAAAAATTTGAATGAATACTATAAAACTCTTGAACATATGAAAAACTATATGGATCTTCTCTTTCTTTCTAAGCTGTAGTTGATCTCCCAGATTGACCACTAACCCATTAGTTATGGGTTCTACAACAACCCACTTTCCATTTTTTGAATACTTGCAAGCCACTGACATCGCTTTGCATTAACACAGTGATGGCACTTGCATCTGAATGGTTTGGTAAACCAAGAGTAAGATATGGGTTTGGGTATGAAGGATAGTAATTTATATTCATCACTTGGTTATGTTTTCTAAGAAATTTATTCAAGTAATCGGAATCTAGCCAGAGAGCTTCTGAAATTGCATCCAATAGCCTTAATATTAGTGCTCTCATCTCACCAACGTACTTTCCCGCAATATCTCTGTAACAAAAGCTCAAGTAAAACCAGATACACTTTTTCATAGTGGGTTAAGATGAATCAATTCTAGTGCTTGAAGATATTGTATGATATAAAACATTTTTTTGATTACTTGTAGGTTGTAGTTTTTTCAGGCCAAGAGCTGATGACTTCCTCCAATGGATGAAAAGGTTGGGTGAGATAGTCCACCCAGTTGAGAAATTTGTCCTTGCCAATATTAAATCTTGTAAAAATCTAGATTGGTTGCTTTACATCCTCTGAGTAGATGCGTTCTCGGTCTTCCACGAGCATTTCATAGAACTCTTTGGCTATCCCCATCATGTTTTTCATCACATTCTCTCGCATTCCATGGTTCACTATTTGATATCAACAAAAAAATATAGTCACTCAAATATGAAACTTACCCCAGTCTCTATATCAACCAAAAAATCAAGTCCGATAAAAAATAAACCAAAAGTATAAGTATTGACGACACAGTCATAGCAGAGGTCCTATCATGCTTGATGGAAAACTAAACTCTATCATGTATACAAATTTGGCAAATTTAGAGGATGCTTCCACCGTAAAATAAATTTGTCGCAATGATATCAACCACAAAACCTAACTTAAA
>JASDQU010249320.1:4173-16436 GCA_032191745.1 Picea mariana | reverse complement strand
TAATGATCAAATATGACACATACCATGATACCTCGGAACAATTACCTCATGGAGCAAGAGTCCTCTTCGATGCAAGACCAGGCCGGTAGTGATGGAGGCTGGTACTGCTGACAGGACAAGTCTGGTTGAGAAGAAGAAAAGGTGGGCCCTCAAGGGACATGCTCAAGTCAATCTTCTCTCGTGCTCCATGTCTGGGATCATGTGGGCCTCGAGACATGATCTCCTAGTTATCCCTAGATATCGGGGATAATAGGGGGCTTCACCCCTGAACCTCTATCGGGGGCCTGTGTGGAGGGGTGTATAGTATTATGGGGTGTACAACCTCCATGGGGTAAAAACAAAATTGAAAACAAATACCTATGAAACAGGAAGATGATTAGGCTCCACAACCAACAATCTCCCACTTAGAGACTGACCACAACAACTCCACTGATGTTGTACCTGCTGGACTATACTCCACCTTGGACCTGGAAAATTTCTCATCTTTAACTTCATGATTTAAGAACATCTAAAACTAATAAGGAACTCATTTTCTCCATGGTTACTCCCTTTTTTAACATGTCTGTAGGATTCTGTCTAGTATGCATATTTTCCAACTTCAAACATCCATCTTCCAAGACGGATCGTATGAAATGGTACAAGAGTTGTATATGCTTAGTATTTGAATGGAAGGCTGAGTTATTTGAAATATTAATGGAACTCTCGATGTCATAGTAAAACCTACTATTCTCTTGCTTCTTTCCCAATTCTTCCATAAAACTCTGTAACCAAATCATCTGTTTACTAGCCTCTGTAGCAATAACATACTTTTCCTCTATTGTTGAAAGTGAAACAATATTTTGTAGTTTCAAAATCCAACATATTGTTGTTCCACCTTGTTGGGGCTAAATATATGCACTATTAATTCCCACATTTAATTATCAACCGGGGCTCGTAAGCTTCGAGGTGCAGGCACATGAAG
The DNA here is from genome assembly GCA_032191745.1 of Picea mariana. Taxonomy (NCBI): domain Eukaryota; kingdom Viridiplantae; phylum Streptophyta; class Pinopsida; order Pinales; family Pinaceae; genus Picea; species Picea mariana. The sequence goes on along the minus strand of JASDQU010249320.1, from coordinate 15,475 downwards.
CACAGGATCAGAGCCTAGTCTATCCTAATATAAAGCCAACAAAACAATCTTCAAACCCACACTACAGGAAATTAACACTAAGGATTCATCACTGGGACATAGGAATAACTTAGTGCTACAAAGGCTTAGATCACAGTTTTTCAGGCACTCGGGGTGATGTTCGTGTGATTAATCGTGGGTATCTTACTTAAGTTTTATGTCCTTCAATGATTTTTTCCTATAAAGGATCCACACTAAAATGCAATAAAAGAAACAAACAAACATAAATGAGTTCAAATGACAATGAAATCAGAAACTAGTGCAAACTGGTACCAAGATCTAAAACAAGTCAACAATCCTTACTAAAAATTTACTCTCAAAATCCAAGAACTTTAATCCTTATCATGTTGTCTTCAAAATCAACCAAAACATCAAACCATAAAACATAGAAATGACTCTTCTCATTTAAATCCACTCAGTACTCAACCTTTTCATAAAACAAATGGAATCACCCCAAACACTTTTTCCATCATTCATCCATTTACAGTAAAATTCCACAAACTCAATTTCAAAGATTGTTGGTTGTTGAATTCATGCTCAACAAAATATAATCACAACCTTCTTCTCAAACTCCTAATCGGTTCCAACTCAAGAATAATTTTATGTGTGTTAATAATAAATGCTTTGTTTTATGAGTATGTTTTGAATAGTATGTTTGCACAATCCTTATTTTTAATATTCAGAACCTTTGGAGTTATGTCAATATCATTATTTGAAGATCCTATGATATGTATTTCTGTAAGAGTTCAAGATTGATTTTTGTTTGTTTCTTCACATAAAATTTAATCTTTTAGATTGCATTCAAGTCATCTAATTAAAATACATTCTCATCACATTTATCATTCCAACGGTGTAATTGGAAACATTGAATCAAACCGGATTGTTTGCAAAGACAACAAATGATGGTCTATGTTTACACTTCAATGAATAAGAGTTTGTGGCTCTATTTTATTAATTTGATTCACCTTGAAATCCTTAAACCGGAATCAGAGATCACATGTGTTTTATGGTTATGTCATGCAAGGAATAAAATCAATTTCTTACCACACAAGGCATCTATAGCAGATCTTCCACACTAAGAAGGATCAAAGTCTGAGCTAACCAATAAATAAAATTAACATAAATCAATTAGAAAACTGAATAGAACACTAATCATAAACTAATCTATGGATCAATTAACAATGCAACAAAAATATCTCACACAGAGATAAACTAACATATACATAACAATGAATTAAACAAATCTAACAAACAAATATAAATGAGCAGCGCATTACCAATCTTGAGGGGCCCTCCCAAGCTGGAAATTGCTGCTAGAGATACTTCAGATGAAAACCCAATGATCCACCAGAAATATGAAATCAATCATCTTCCATCTATTGAAATTCAAGCTCAAATTACAACAATGGCATCATAACTCTTTTTCCTTTGTTAAATGAACCTTCATTACAAAAGGATGATCATAATGACAATTGACTTTCTCATAGCCCTATGAGGATTATTTGTACCTGAAATCCATGAAGGAATGGATGAAACCGAATCCCTAAAATATGAAATCAATTTTTACATTTTTAGGACAAATCTTCAAAAATCAGGGTTTTACTACAATTTGGGCAGATTTGAGTTATGGATCCACCCATATCTTCCTAACCAATTCGAATTTTAGAAAACAGTTTCTGGGTTCTGTAGCTAGATGATATTTATAAAAACCCATTTGTCTATTTTGCAAGATATACTCGCATGTGCACGTGACTCAAGGTCTAATAGGACCTTCAAAACTAATTTTCTGCAAAAAATCTAGGTTTCCTAACTTTAGAAATATTTGATTTTCTTGGAATCCATGCATCCAAATCAAAACATGTTTCTATGGGAGATATATAACATCATTATAAAAAAATCATTTTGGCCATTTGTCACTTGGAGGTGTGCACACATGTCAAAAATTGATTGCATGCTCAAGCAGGTTCCAAATTGATGCAGAATTGCTCCCCCATGTGCAATAATAAAATCACGTTCCACCTTAATCAAAATGATAATTTAATCAAACCATAGTTTGACCAATATGCCACGAAATCATGTAGTGATTTGGGCACCACCTTATGCTGATGTCGTACTCTATGTGTTTGATTAGAAAATGGAAAGCAGAGATATGTAGATGCTAGAGTTGGTACAAGATGATTGTAGAATGTGTTGGTACTAAATGACTGTGATGGTACCAGAACAAGAACATTAAAGTTACCAGAATAGGGATAGTGAAGGTACTGAAACATGAAATGAGTATTGTATGACATGGAGTATGAGTTCTGGATGACTTGTAGAACCTTCTGGTACTGGATGACTTGGAGTACCGGATGAGCACAGTATTGGTACCGGACGAACTGAGTACTGGATGACATGGAGTGTGGGTACCAGATGACATGGAGCATGGGTATCGGATGACTGTGCAGGTACTGGTTGACTGTAGAACCTTCTGGTACCGGATGACTTGGAGCACTGGATGACCTGCAATGCGGGTACCGGAACAGGAACAATATAGGTACCGGGACATGGACAATGCATATATCAGAACCTGAACAATACAGAACATGTTGCTTGGACATAGAAACATAGAATTAAACCATCATCGACAAAACTATTGTATAATCATCCTTTTAATCACTATAAATATGGAAAATTTTGTATTAACCACATAGGATAAATAATAAGAGTTAATGGAGGTTTATGGTGTAATTAGCGATATATTATTGTCGAAATCCAGGGAGATGGTGTAATGATGAGTGTATTTGTATGACGGAAAGTATGACAAAACTGGAGTTCAACACACCTACAATAAAAACATACCCTATGGTGCTCCTCCTGCTATCTTTATCACCTACCATATATGAATCAACATATCCATGTAGAATAGTGTCTGAACCTCCAAAACATAATGCATGAGTAGTCATACCTTTCAAATACTTGAGAATCCACTGTACTACATCCCAATGTTCTTTCCCTGGATTTTTCATATACCTACTCACAACTCCCACTGCATGTGCAATATTTGGTCTTGTGCAAACCATGGTATACATCAAGCTACCAATTGTTGATGAATACGGGACCTTGGAAATGTATTCTATCTCCTCTAGTCTCTTGGGACAGAATTCTTTGGTTAATTTGAAATGGTTGGCCAAAGGTTTACTAATTGGTTTTGCATTATGCATTCTAAACCTCTCCAACACCTTCTCTATGCACTCACCCTGAGACAATGTCAAATTGTGATTTTTCCTATCTCTTGTTATTCTCATACCAAGGATTTTCTTTGAAACACCCAAATCCTTCATTGCAAATGAATTAGATAATTTCTTCTTGAGCAAATTTATATCCTTCATATTACACCCTTTAACAAGCATGTCATCTACATACAATAGCAAGATAATATAGCTTCCATAATTTTCTAGTTTTTTAAAATAAACACAGTGATCAAAATGACATCTACTATAATCGTGTTCTATCATAAACCTTTCAAACTTCAAATACCACTACCTTGGAGCTTGCTTTAGGCCATACAAGATCTTCTTCAACCTGCATACCAAATTTTCCTTCCCTTTGACCTCATACCCTTGTGGCTACTGCATATAAATCTTTTCCTCCAAATCTCCATGGAGAATAGTTGTTTTTACATCTAATTGTTCAAGATGCAAATCTTCTACTACCACAATACTTAAAATAGTCCTAATTGAAGTCATTTTAACAATAGGAGAAAATATTTCATCAAAATATATACCTTGTTTTGTGCAAACCCCTCTACAACAAGTCTATCCTTGTACCTCTTTTTTCCTCCATATTCTTCATTCAACTGGTAAACCCATTTATTCTTTAATTCTCTTTTTCCTATAGGAAACTGAACCAAATCCCAAGTCTGGTTATTTACCAATGAATCCATTTCCTCTTTCATGCCTTGCTCCCACTTCTTTTTAGTGTCTACCTACATTGCCTCTTCATAACATTCTGGTTCACCATAATCAATCAACAATAAATAATGCAATGAGGGAGAGCATCATTCAAGGGGTCTACTTAACCTGGCAGATCATCTAACAACACTTGCAGGAGTTTGAGGTACCTGTTTGTCCTGTTGTTGTACATTTTTATTTTCTGGTACCTTTGGAATTTATTTTCTAGTGATCTCATCAAGCACTGTGTATTCTAATTTTTGTTTTACCTGTTTCTTTCCCTGCAACTGATCTTTGTACATGACCTTCTCATTGAATATGACATCTCTACTCCTAATGATTTTGTGATTTTAATAATCCCATAAGCGATAACCAAAATCATTAACACCATATCCAATAAAGGTACACTTATTGGATTTTGCCTTAAGCTTTGTTCTATTTTCTTTATCAATATGGACAAATGCTTCACAATCGAAAGTCTACAAAAACAAATAGTTTACCTTTTTACCTGTCCATGCCTCCTCTATAATTCCACCATCCAAAGAGATTGAAGGTTCTCTGTTTATTAAGTAAACAATAATATCTACAACATATTCCCATAACTGTAAGCGAAAACCAACATGGAATCTCATACTCCTTGCATGCTCCATGATTGTCATGTTCATCCTTTATTACACACCATTTTCTTGTGGTGTTCCTGGAATTGTCTTCTCTCTACGAATCCCATGATATGAACATTAATCGTCAAAATCCTTGCTGAAATATTCACCTCCATTGTCTTATCTGAGACACTTCAACATTTTTCATGTCTCATTATCAACCAAAGTTTTCTATTTCTTAAAAGTATCAAAAACATCAGATTTTTGTCAAATGTAATACACCCAAGTTTTTATAGTTGCATCATCAATAAAAGTAACATAATAACGAGAGCCACCAAGAGATGATACCTGATATGGTCTCCATACATCTATATGCAAAATATATAACCTTTCACTCTTCTTTTCTTTTCCAACTCTGAGAAATATGACTCTCTTATGTTTTCCATAAACACACTACTCACAGATATCCAAATCAGTTTGTTTAAGATCTGGCAACAAATTTATTTTGTGAAGCATATGCATCAACTTCTCACTCATGTGTCCAATACTATGATGCCACCGTCTTGTTTCCACTCATGTAAAAGCTAAAGAGATAGAAGAGGCAATATTACCAGTACATAAATACAGTGTACCTACCTTCTCTCCTTTTGTTATCACCAGTGATCCGTTGGTGACCTTCCACACCTTATCTGTAAATATGGATATACAACCTTCACTTTCCAACTGACCTGTTGAAATTATATTTTTCCTTAGATATGGAACATGTATTACCTCTTTCAACAACCATTGGTTTCCATTCCTTTGCTTTATTTTTACTTTTCTGATTCCAACAATTTTGCATGGTGCATCATCACCCAAATGAACTTGTCCAAAATGACCTTGAACATAATCTCGAAAATGTTTCCTATGGGGTGTGTAATGGCATGAAGCCCCTAAATCTACTTATACCCAAGACTCAAAAATATTATCTACAGAAAGAATCAAAGAATCTTGTAACACATCACCTGTTACATTTGCTTCCTGATTTTTCTCCTACTGTACATCTCTTTGTTTCTTTGGAGCTCTGTAGTCTTTCTTCGGATGTCCTTTCTTACCACAATTCCAACACTCTATATTTACCAGTCTGGATTTGGATATGCCCTTCCTATAATTCTCGATGTTCCCTGAACCCTTTCCTCTATCCTTTTGTCTTCCCTTGTTCTCCATGTTTAACGCATTACTTGATGTCTCACCTGTGATTTTCAGTCGCATGTCCTCACTAAGGATAACAACAACAACATAATCAAATTTTAAAGTGATTGAACCAGAGACATAGTTAATTACAAGCATGACTAAGACATTCCAACTTTCTGGCAATGAGAAAAAGATTAGAAGAGCCCTGACCTCATCATCAAAGTCTACTTTTACATAACTTAGCTGATTAGTAACCATATTAAATTCATTTAAGTAATATGCAACAGACCCACCTTCTGACATCTTCATATTAAATAATATCTTCATTGTAAATACCTTATTAGACGTTGAGGGTTTTTCATATAGTTTAGCCAATGCATCCATCAGCTCTATCACTGTCTTTTCTTTTGAAATATTGAAAGCTATCGACGCTACCAAGATCAGTTGTATCTTCCCTAGTGCCTTTCTATCAAGAACCTCCCATTCTTCATCATTCATGATGTCAACTTCTTTGCTATTTTTTCCAATGGTAGGAATAAATCCTTCTGATATAAATAATCTTCCATCTGTATCTTCCATAAATGATAGTTTTGGTCGTTAAATTTATTGACCCTAAACTTTCCATCTTCCTCCATTTCTCCCACTCAAAACAGGAACCCTCTTTTCCTACTAGTTACATTTTGCTCTGATACCAGTTGTGAGGAAAATAGGATCGTGAAACAATAAAATAAAACAAATGCGGTAATAAAACACATAAGATACACAATACAATAAAGACACAGATATACGTGGTTCACCCAGTGTGGGCTACGTCCACCATAGAAATTTTTGGGTCCTTTATTTTTATTATCCAGCAAAATGAATGGATAGAACCTACAACACACCCACTGTAACTTCCTCTTCTTTATCTCATAGTCTCCTCTCTCAGAATACAATATTCGCAATGATATATAGGCGCAATACATTTCCCTCATAAAAGAGGTTTTCCTTCTAGGGAAAAAAACCCTAAGATAAATTCTACTGTCAGATCTGTGACTTTATAATGAATGGTATAGATTTACTATGAAATTACAATATACATTTACAAGGAAAAATTTCCTTCAGGGGCTTCGCCCCCCAACCCCCACAAGGGGGACAAGTTCCCCCTGCACCCCCTCGCATGGAGGGGTGTACAGTATTCATGGGGTATAAACATGGCTGAAAACAAATACCCATGAAACATGAAGATAACCAAGCTCCACAACCTATAGTGGATACATGTCACTGGATGGAACACACACATCGCTTCCTAAAACTGGTAAGAATATCATTTCTCTTTGGGAAGGATGAATCTCACCATACATTGAAAGAGTGCCTCAACCACATCTAAATTATATTGAAGAAGATATTAATGTATACTCTATATTTTAGAAGAATATAAAAATTATGTTACATGGATTACTGACCTTGAAGATGGTATGTAGCATATGCATTTTGATGGTGCATCTTCTAGTGAAGGAAATGGAGCTGGTATAGTACTTTACTTAGCTATAGGAAAAATTATTTGCATGTACTAATAACATGACATAGTTTGAAGTTTTAATACTTGGAATACAAAATTATTTTAATATAGGATGCTATCATCTTTTTGTATTTGGGGATTATGAATTTATCATAAATTTGGTTAAGATAATTTATACCCCATCCAATAAATTGTTAAAGAGATATACACAAGTGATTTGACAATTAATTTCTAATCTTTTATGTTTCAATATTACTCATATCATGGGAGATATGAATTTAAAGGTAGATAGGTTAACTTGTCTTGCAGTCAGACCTATAAGGCATATTATCCCTGAAAGGACAAATTATACCTTTATGTCTCTATATTGTCCTCATTTTCCAAACAATGTTGAATCCTAGAAATGTTTTTCTAGTGATGAAAGAATATGTGCATTTTTACAAAATGAGCCCTCGAAAAAGAAAGAGAACATATCTCTAGAAGATAACAAATTACCAAAGGGATTAACCCCTATGGAAAGATATTTCTTATCAAGTGATGTAAGCAATAAAAATGAAGGTATAGAGGAGGAATAAAAGAGAAAGATATGAAATACCATTCCTATGAACCTTAGGACTCAATAAGATCCAAATATTCTAAAAACTGGAGCTCGATGTTCATAACAAGAGAAACATAAATTTATGGATATTTTCCGTGAATTTTGGTATTTATTTGCATGGTAATATGAATATTTGTGTGGTTTTGATCCTAGTATAATACAACACACAATTCCTATTAAATTGGAATCAAAACCAATAATACAAAGACAAAGACCAACAAATTATGCATTGGAAGCAACTATTAGAAAAGAGATTGAAAATCTCTTAAATTCCCATATATTTTTTCCTGTAAAGCATTCAGAATGGGTGTCAAACCTTGTCAAGGTATGAAAAAAGAATGGGGATATTAGATTATGTGTTGATTTTCGTGCCTTGAATAGGGAAAGCATTAAAGACAATTTTCTTCTTCCTATGTAATTGATTTTACAACAAGTAGTAGGATCCCAAATGATGTCACTTCTTGATGGTTTTTAGGACATAATCAAATTCGCTTCAAGAGGATTGAAAAATGTAAAAGCACTTTTACTACACATTGGGGAACCTTTTCTTATGAGTGTATGCCTTTTGTCTTAATCAATGTAGGTGCTACCTTCCAATGAACTATCCAAATAGATTTTGATGATCTAATCGGAAAAATTATTCAGATTTATCTTGATGATTTAACTATTTATTCCAAGACCTGAGAAGATCTTTTTTATCATCTTAAACAAGTTTTTCTTTGTTGCATAAAATTTGGTATGTCATTGAATCCTACAAAATCAATTTTTGGTGTCACTATAGGAAAACTTCTCAAACATATTGTATCTAATTCATGCATTAGTATTGATCCGGAGATAGTTTTTTCCATTCAAAATATTCAAGGCCCATCCTATAAGAAAGAAATCCAATCATTCATGGATAAGATCAATTTCGTTAAAGATTTATTCCTGATTTTGCTAGAATGGTAAAACATATTCATAATATGTTAAAGAAAGATCGATCTTTTTCCTGGAATGATACTACTGAAAAGGATTTTGTAGAAATTAAAAATGCAATTAGTTTTGCACTAGTGTCAGCAAATCCAGCTTTTGAAAAAGATTTTATCATTTATACAAATGCCACCGAAGAAGTTATATTTTCAATTATTCTTCAGAAAGATGATCATAATAATGAGAATTGTATATCTTACATGAGTCAAAGTTTATCTTATGATGAATTTAAGTATACTTCAATTGTAAAACACACATTTTCTCTTGTTAAAGATATTGAGAAATTTTGACATTTCATTTTAGGAAAGCATACTTAGGTAAAAGTCCCTTTACCTACACTTAATTTTTTTCTTTCACAAACACACTTATCTGGAAAGTTTTCACATTGGCTTGCCAAAATTCAAGAACACGTTTTCAAGTTCTTAAATTCTAATACAATCAAGATACATGATCTAGCTTTACACCTGGCACAAGATCTTGAACTAGGATATTCTTCCGAAAATAATGAAGATTCCTTGTATGCATTATTCCTAATCGAATATGGTAATATTGATCTAGCAGAACATCCCTTGTATCGGGACATAATTTATTATTGACAATATGAGAAATGTCCCAATAATATTGAGCACCATGAACAAACAAGGACTTGACTTGAGGCCTCAAAATATCTAATCTTGAATACTTCAATCTTTTGTAGGATTGTTGTTATGTTGTGCCGATGATTTAACAACCCAAATGATTTAAAAAAAAAAATCGTGGATCAACATTTTCCAATATTCATATTGGTGGACACTTTCCTACCAAAGCCACTGCACATAAAATTTTAAGAACCGGTTACTATTGGCCTTTTGTCTTTCGGGATTCATATAAGTTTGTACAAGCTTGTGTCAAATGTCAAAATGTTGTCGGTAGGGAAAAATTATTTGTTATGCCTTTACATCCAATCTTACCTGATTTTATTTTTTCTAAATGGGGATTAGACTTCATTGGAAAAATTAATCCTCCATCTTCTATAGGTCATATTTTTAGTCTAACCACCAAATACTACTTTACGAAGTGGATTGAAGTAGTTCCTCTTAAGTGTGCACAATATGAACAAATAATCTTCTTTCTTGAAACAAACATATTTTCTCATTTTGGTCTACCTATTGTGATTATTTTTGATAATGGACTAGCATTCATATTTGGAAAGTTCACTGAAATTATTAATAAACTTGGAGTGAAAATTTTCACTTCATCAACACAATACCCTTAGGGAAATGGGAAAGTTGAGACAACAAATAAAAATCTAGTTAAAATTCTCAAGAGGATCATTAATGACAAAGCCCAATAGTGGCCCAACTTACTGACTTATGTATTATGGGAAAATCGTACCATCACGAAAAAAAGTACAGTTCATACTCATTTTCATTTGTTATATGGACAGGAAGTTATCATGCCTATTGAAATTGAACTTACTTCTCATAGATTATCCTTACAGGATGAAGAGTTGAACTCTATGGATGTCCCTCAAACACTACATACTTTGTTGGATTTATAAGGAAAAAGGAGATGCACTCTTGATAATTTAAGGAAAATACAACAAATCATTAAAAAATATTTTGATAAGAGGGATAAATCAACTACTTTTGCAACCGCTAAAAAACTACTTGATGGGATTCTACACATGTTGATAAAGGTAAGCATTAAAAGTTTTAGAAACTATGGTTAGTTCCTTACATAATCTCCTATGTCATTGGAAATAATTCTTACTTACTCAAATATGAATATGGTCGATTATTTTTCTATACGACTAATGGTTCACATCTAAAACACTATTTTGAACTTGATTAAGATTTATTGATTATGTCTGCATTTTTTCTTATATATATTTGATTTTGGTATGTATAGAATTTTGTTTTCTTATTAACATTTTGATTTATGTTTTTATTTTCTCTTACTTGAGTTTGATTTTGAATAACTTAGTCAAGCTACTGGATCAATCAAGTTGCTTTACTTTTCATTGGTTTGGAAAACTTTTGTTAATTTTAACTTGAATGATGAAGAATACAAACAAAAAAAGATAAGTGAATTATCTTTTCTGTGTTTGCAATGTTATTTGCTAAGTATTTCTCGAACCATCTAAATTACCTTGCTATAATTTGATTGGTACAGTTATTCCCTATTTTCTTCTTTCCAATTCTTCCTTTCCATGAGCATATTTATTGTGGGCATACTTTAAATTTTTTGTCTAAAATTTTATTGATACATCATTCCCGAGAAGAAGATATAATTGTTGAAATTGTAATCATCAACAATATACATACAAAGAAAGGGACATTGTTACACATTATTTTCATCATCCCTATGACCGTTAATGATGTAAACCTATATGTTGCCTTCAAAGGGGTTAGTGGCCTGAGTTCCTGAAGAAAGAAGGGAGAAGAACTTTTCCTGAGAAAAGAAGTTGCATTCTCCTTTGTAAAAACCCTATTAAAGAGGATGTTCGCAG
>JASDQU010249318.1:3370-16436 GCA_032191745.1 Picea mariana | reverse complement strand
TTCCCGTGAGGGATTTCACCAGAAGGGGACCACTTTGGAGTTCATCCATATTTACTTCTTATCAACCATGAAAAAACAATAATGAGTCATATTTACATCAAACAATATTGGGTCCAGTACCCAAACCTTTTTGCTACGGGGCTTTCTTCAAGGGTTGACATCAATGACAGCCAACCTTAATCAACACAGGTTATCTCTCAAGGACAATTACCCACTTTCTAGTATGGATCACATTCTATAGAAAGTGGTTGGTTCTAAAAAATATCAATGCCGGATGGATTCTCTGGGTACAATCAAATCATGGTACATCTTGATGATCAGGAGAAAACAACCTTTACAACACCATGGGGGACCTTCATGTATGCCAATATTCCTTTTGGGCTCATAAATGCAGGGGAAAATTTCCAAAGAGCCATGGATATATATTTTTCTTATGAGAAATAAAAATTTATTGTTATTTGCTTAGATGATATCACTATATATTCAGTTTCTGATGAAGAACATCTTAAACATATAAGAATGGATTTTAAAAATTGTAGGAAGTTTGGCATTTCATTAAACCCCAAAAAGTCTAATTTTGGCATGGAAGAGGGGAATTTACTTGGGAAAATTATTTCAAAGGAAGGAATAAAAATAGATCCCAAAAGAGTTGAGGGAATCCTAAAAATTGGCATACCCAGAAGCAAGAAAGAAGTGCAATCTTTCCTGGGGAAAGTAATTTTTCTGTGAATATTCATCCCTAACCTAAATGGAATCATAAAGCATATCACCAACATGCTCAAGAAAGGAAGTGAGATAAAGTGGACCCATGAAGCCAAAAAATCCTTTGAAGATATTAAAATGGCATTTACCAAGCCCCCCATGCTGGCCAATCCTAACTTTGAAAAATAATTTATATTGTTTTCTTTTTCCTCAGAGCACACCATTGATGGTGTTTTATTACAGAAGGATGGGAATAATTTTGATATGCCTATAACATATTATAGCAGGACATTGAGGGATTCCCCATTGAAGTATTATATCACAGAAAAACAAGAATATGCACTAGTCAAGGCCCTAAAGGAGTTTAGAGTTTATATATTGCATTCTCATACCACTGCCTATGTGCCTACAAGTTTTGTGAAAGACATTTTAAGTCAGCTTGATCCTGAGGGAAAAAGGGGCAAGTGGATAACCATGTTGTTGGAGTATGACCTTGAGATCAAACCTAGAAAGTTGATCAAGGGGCAGGGACTTGCAAAGATGATGACACAAAATAATTGTGAGCTCTTGGGAATAAATTTCATTGCTGACTTGTCAGCAGATTAAAAAGAAGAAAGGGCCCCTCAGGTATCTCAAATATTCCTTGACTCCCCATGGTATGATGATATTATCTATGCATTGAGAAATTTGTAGGCTCCTCCTGAATTGAGAAAAACCAAGGCCATGTTTTTAAAGCTAAAAGCATCAAAGTTTTGTATTGTGAATCAATCTCTGTATTGGAAGGATCCAGGAAGAATCTTGTTGAGTTGTTTGCTGGAGGGAGAAGTAGAAAATACCATCAAAGAGTTTCATAAAGGTAATTGTGGAGGGCACCATTATTGGAAAACTACTATGCACAAGATATTGAGGGATGGTTTCTATTGGCCTAGCATTTTTCCTGATGTCTACAAAGAAGTCTCAAGCCATTATGAATGCCAAATTTTTTATGGGAAGATAAAATTGCAGCCTTTTCCATTGAAGTCGATATCTGTTGAAGCACCTTTTAGACAATGGGGCCTTGATTTCATAGGATAAATTAATACACAATCCTCATCTCAACACAAGTGGATATTAACAACCACATATTACTTCACCAAGTGGATTGAGGCAATTCCCACCAGGCAAGCCACATATACTGTTATCATTCAGTTTTTGGAGAACAATATTTTGTCCAGGTTTGGGTGTCCAATCAAAATCATTATAGACAATGCAACAACATTTAAGTCCAAGAAGATGGAAAATTTTTGTAGTGATTACAATATAACTCTTGGCCATTCCACAACTTATTACCCTCAGAGTAATGGATTGGTTGAGTCATCAAATAAGAGTTTGACCATATTCATCAAGAAGCTGTTGCAAGAAAACAAACAGGCTTGGCACAAAAATCGCATCCATGCACTATGGGATGACAGGATAACTACTAAAAGGTCTATTGCCACTTCACCCTTATAGATTGTGTACGGCACAGAGACAATTTTTCCTATTGCATTAGGATTTCTAGTGATGAGATTGCTACAAGAGAAAGATGCTGAAACAGATGCCACTCGAAGGAGAACATATGAACTGATCAATGCCCAACAAACAAGAGAGACAGATTTCAACAACTCTCTGCTACACCAGGACATGATTAAAAAGGATTTTGATAGGCATACTAAGGAAGATGATTTTGAGGTGGGGAATTTGGTGTTGAAATGGGATGCAAAAAATGAAGATAGAGGAAAGCATGGGAAATTTCACCATCTGTGGCTGGGACCTTTTAAAATTGTGGCATACCATGGAAATAATGCCTATCTGCTACAGGAATGTAATGGATATATCTTCGGTGGAGGACTTGTGAATGGCGGATTTCTAAAACATTATATCATTTAAAAGAATTTTCACCCTTTCCATTCATTGTATATAACCATTTTTGTTTTTCAGTCGAAGAAATTGAGATCAAATCAACAAAAAATGAAGCTCGAAGCGAAGTCCCTAAGTTATGCTGAGTATGATTTGAGTTTTGTGAATAAAATGTTGATGAATTTAGTTGCAGGAGTAAAATAAAGCCCAATGGGTATGCACTTGGTATTCTGTTCTTTGCTACCTCATTGGGAGAATAACATCCCTAGTTGGAGCCCATGTTATCACTAGTAAACGTTTTGTGAGAAATGGAGATTTTTGGACTTAGCAAGGCGCTAGATCAGTTTGAAGGCTTGAGAATTTAGAGGACGGGGCTAAAGCTAGAAGGAGGAAGCTAAATCTGGTGGGGCACTAAGGTGATGGGGCCCAATATGTCACATATTATGAAATCTCCAGATCAATGGTCTAGGATCATTTCGGGGGGAGGAGTTGTGTGAGGGTTAATTACCGAAAGCAGGTCGAAAACTAAACAATGGTTTTTAGTCGAGACCATGTGACGCCAATGAGTGCATTTCAGGGCAAGAAGCGGGTTACCCCAAACCACTTCCTCATGCCCTCAAAATTGGAAAAGTAGATAAAGGGAATTTTTTGTTTATTTTATTATTATTCAAAATACTGGAACGTTTGAAAGTTGACACAACCACCCCCATTCAAATGTAGCTCAACAGTGCGCCAAGTTCACGCCATTTTCGCTCATTTCTTGGCATTTCTCATCACCTCCATGGATGCTATCATAACTTCAGTAACATAGCAATACCCTGTGTCAAATGAAGAAGCCCTAATTGATCGAGATTCAGGTGTTTTTGACCCTGAAATCACCATTTCGCCCATCTTCGTGTCCAGAATCAATCTGTATGATAATGTTGGAAATCATATACCATTGCTTGAAGCAGTCCAGGCCACCATAGTCCCTTATACCATGGAGGTCACTTTCCCTTTTCCCAAATTCATAGGTTGGTGTGCATAGCAGTATTCACAAGAAGAGAAAGTTGTCATAAATAAAAAGGGGTCTAAGGTCATGTGTAGGGTAGAGAGTCTATCAATTCATGATTCCCTCGATATACCAGAGCCTTTCTCCACTGTGTATGAAACTTTCAGTGAAGAAAATTTAATTAGGGTCTACAGAGAGTGTCCATTAGAAGTCAAAGATCTGTTTCTACAGAAAATTTTCAAACCAGAACATCTTTCAGAGAGTCTGTCTTGTTGACGATTAAATTCGCAACAAAGTTTTTCCTGCAAAGTTTTTCTAAAGCCTATTATTATAAAATCTAAATAATACTAGTAGGTGGGACCCCCTTGTAGATTGGAGATCAACTCTGGTGCTTATTTGATGTTATGCTACTGTTCGGCACTAATTACATGGTTGACGATATCTTGTTTTATTGGATAATGGATCATGCATATTATACATGGTTCCTTTGTTGTTCCAAGCTCAAGTTTTATACCGATGTTTTTCATGGTTATCGTTGTTGTTTGTCCTTGGATCTATTACTTGGGACACCTACACCAGACATATTTTAGTAAAAACAAATGAAAGGAAATTAAAAGGAGATTAAGCAATGTCAACCCAAATTAAAAGGAGAAACTATCCTATGCTAACATGCTATACTATATTCATTAAAATGATTGTGGCAAATCCTAGCTAATATATGATATCCATGCGATTTATTGAGGTTTTATAGAACATAGTTGACATGGATTTCTGTATAGTGTAGATGGTAATATATGATGTGGGTGGTGCTCTTGGAAATTAAGGGTTGTTGGTATCGATGCATGGTTCAAAGTGGATTATTTGTTTGATTAGTAGCTGACGCATACTAAGAATTGAATGAACTTGAAGTGTGGAGGTGATGTGCATTTACTACACATCACCTTTACTCCTTCCGTTGGCTGCCACCCTAGTCGGGTTATTGTTCAAACATTGTTGCTATGGTTATGCTCTGATTTCTTAGCAGAGAGGAACCGCTCGACCAACTTGTGTTTTAAGGCATTTGATTATAGGTATGTGTTTTTTTGGCCCTTCATGAGTCTGCTCTGGTTATGAAATGGATGTTGGCTTAGGTGTATTGGTTTGTTCCTTCCTTAAGTATTGCAACTGTGTAAAATTGTGATTGCGAAATGAAACGTTGATGATTTTCTCTACAATGATGTTGAAGTCATAGTGTTACTGGTCATCCTGGGTGTTTAGCAACCACAAGGGACTCTGTTATCCTTGATGGTTTAGTTTGAGGGTATTTGTTGGTCTTGGTTGGCTATCTTCATGCTTTCGTATTGCTGTATCCAGTCTGTGGGATTTTATGGGGTTTAATGATTGGAAGCGCTTGTGTCACTGTGCATTGTACATCTAGGCATTGAGTTGTTTTCACTGCAAAGGGTCACGTAATGAGTTATTTTGTTCTTTCTCGGCCCTATCTTCACCTCAGTGTTGTGGTTGTTTGATTGAAGAGACACAAGGGTTATACCCTGCGTGTGTTAGGTATCATTACCAAGCCGAGTTAGAGCCTTATTCCTCTATTATGGCCTCTCCTATCATAGGTTTTCATCACCTTGTCCACGAAGTAAGTTGTGTTGTTCTTTGTGTATGTGTCATTAGTCTCATAGGTTTTACCATTGAAAGGAGTCGACTCTAGTGCTGGCCAAGAAGCAAAACCTTAACTCCTCCAGTCTGAGGGTTTTAGAGAGAAGATTGTTGGGCCTAGCAGGTTTACTATGGGTTATTGTGTATTAAAATGTATTCTCGATTAATTTAAATGCAGGCTCACCCAATTTGTTATGTGACAATCATGTTCATTTTGGTATCTAGTCATTTCCTGTGTTATTAAAATGGAAACACTGCATTGGTAATTGGATAGTTCAAAATAGATAGTCGCTCTCTTGTGGTTGATAACCTAGTATTGTATTTTGAAGAAGTTGTAGCCTCACTTCACGTAAATGCATGGGTAAGAGTGGTTTCCACAACATGTTAGGACAGTTGTTTACTTTTTCCACAGTCCAAGTATTTCGCTCGACATTGAATTGGTTGATTGGTTGATACACAATTACTGTCTTTTTACATTTGAATATTATTTGGATTGATAACTTGGCACGATGGTTGAGTTAATACTGTGCTGTGTGTTTAGAATTATAAAATGGTAATGTTGCACTGTGGTTTTTGGGTGATTACCCACTGTGTATGTTATGAAAATCTGCGATTGCGCACTCAGGGGTAATCACAAGAGTTTTCTAGATATGGATTTGTTGCATTTCGATTATGGTATTATGAGGCTGGGTATGTTGTTGTTGCCTTGTGTTAGAGAGATAGCCCCACATTTTGAATGTTTAGAATCAAAATAAATTTGGGCCTGTACAACCACAAAATTGTAACTATGTTTGGTCGAATGGTTGATTATTTCATGGAAGACTATGAGTTTGAATGATGATTGTTATCAGCGTGTTTAATTGGCAAGTCAGGATCTTTGCAAGATGAATATATACCCTTGTGTTGACCATCCATTATGTATGCAATTTAATTATTTAATGAATTAAATCACAAAATCAAGCATGATTTTTATGTCTACTTTTGATGATTGAAATGGTTGGCAGTAGTCGATGAGCATAGTGAAACAATTGACTATGTATTCATTTGTGAAATTGCTCAGATATTAAAGGAATAAAAACAAAGTGGTTAAATATTTGATTAAGCACAATGGACTAGTTAATAAATAGAGTTGTTTGGCTATGCACAATGGTTGTTAGTTGGGTCACAATAGTCATTCAATCGGTGTATTTCCTTGTATAGGACAATTATATGGATTACTTAATTGATTTCATGAACAATATTCATTTTACTTTTTCCCCACCATTACTATGATTTTCGCTAATTATAACCCCCTTGCCTTCCCATATTCATTTTTCACTCCCTGTTCTAAAATTGATTACAGTCGAAAGAATTTATGTGTGAAGCAGTTGGAATTGGCAATGTCTTGGTTGGATTACCATGATGTTTTTTTTTATTTGCATTAGAGTTGATTGTTTTTGTCGTTGAACAGTAAACGTGTTCTTTTCCCCCTCATTATATCATGTTTTTCTCAATACAAACCCCTCACATATCCCATAACATTTTGTTCACCCCCTGCTCATCAACAAATAGTTTAACAATTGGTATGGATTGGATTGCATGAGTCTGATATATTGCTGAGCCAAACTCTATTTCATATTTTTAAAGAGTTTTCATGTATGGTTAATTGAAATATCATATGCTAATCAATCACGCATGCAAGGATGAGCTATTCAAATAAAAGGCTAAAAATAGAGGTCTATTACACCTCTGTCAAAGAGAAGGCCACTATTATCCCTTCCGCATCTTCAGATAATTCTGGTAAATCTATGTCCTCCCACTTGCATTGGAAGGACGATTGTTCTCATATGATTAAAAACATGAGACTTAAGGATTCCACACAACCTAAGGCAGGTGCAGAAGGACTAAAAGATGATAGCATCAACAAAGGAAAGATGGCCTCACAAACCGGAAAATATGGCTTTTGAGTTTTATTTTATCTATTATTGGTGATAGTTGACTTCAAGAATGTTTGGACAGCATGCTTTATTTGTGGATATATTAGTAATGTTTTTTGAAAATAAGTTTCAAATATCATTAACTAAATTAACAAATGTGAATGTGTGGAGGGGAGTCACAAGGATGTGTGTTTTTCTTAACTAATATTTATGTTATGATTGTCATAAGCTGATGGGAGTCACAAGGGGTCCCACCTACTAGTTATTATTTAATTATAACCCTTATTATGATTAGTACTTTCTCCCCTAACTAAAAGTTGGTTGAATCTTTTAATTAACTTAACTAATGAGTTGGTTCAACTACTTCAACTAATTCTAATTTGTTAAAAGAAAAAGGAAAGGGAGGAACAAGAGGAGGATGGAAGCAGAAGCATACTAAGGTTTGCTCTTGGAGTTTATGTTGACATAGTTTAGTTTTCATTCATTCATTTATTCATCAAAAGCCTAATTGTCTTTTATGATAGTAGGTTATTATTGTAGACAACAATATTCAGGGTTGAATCACTTCATTCAGACACTTTGTTTTCAGAGGTGTTGATCTATCTTTGATAGTCTGTGAAGACTTGTCTGTTTGTGAATTAATTTTCATGACTAACAAAGGCTATTGTGTAGAGTCGAGTGGGAAACAATCTGTGGCAAGCTGATCCAGCTTTTAGAGTTCAATTTTGGTTTTCTGTCAGATGTCCTTTTGTATGTTCCATCGGAGATGTCTAAATTGGATGTCTAAGTTTGACTTTGGTCCAAAATTTTTGCATGAGATTTTGTAAACAAAATGACTCTTTGGTGAATTTGAATGAAATAAAATATTTCTTTATATCTCATCTGTCTTGATTATCATCTTGGTGACTTTAATTCTATCTTTACATTTATTTCAAAAACTGATATGTTCAGAAAATTACATAAAAATTAAATTTCCAGCAAGCTTTTTGTTGATAAAATACTAGCATAAGCACTCATAATTAATACTTGTGAGTTAGGGTGTTATTTTTGTTGGCTATAAATATAGGGTGATATTACTATCTACTTTGCTGTAGCAAAGAAGAGTCTGAAAATGCTTGAGTAAGATCATTTCATATATTTTTCTCAACATTTATTTGGAGACCATACTGGGGAGATCTTCGATGTCTCTTCGGTTATTTTTTATACTCAATTTTCATCGATACATATTTATTTTTCTGAAATTTTTTCTTTGACTGTTTTACTATTAGTGACTGTTCCTTTTGCGAGGCAGCCCAACCTTGAGCTCGGTCTCCAAGTCCAGACCAATATTTCTTTGAACTTGTTTCATACTATTTTAGACACTGCCAGGACCCGTACTGAGCTTAACCGTTCTTGGGCAACGATTGAATGAGATATTAGTACTCAATAACAATTGGAGGCTAGACGTAGGAAGCCTAGAAATCAACAGTAACCCTTTTGTTTCTTCAAGATTTGGTTTTCTTTAATGTCCCTAGACTCTCATGCTTCTAGAAGAAGAAGAGGCTTGTCACCTGAAATCAATCCTATTGCTGAAATAGGAAGAAGGAACATTGTGTTATCTGCCCAACAAAGTTCTCTAAGGAGAACTTTATCCGATTCATCCAGTTCGTCTTTCTCTCCCTCACCTATCATCCATAGGATGGCATCTAGTGGAGGATCTGGTGGCTCTGGAAGTGCTCCATCTTCTTAATCTTCATTGTCATCAGTGATTGGTAGCTTATATAGTCACCATATTCTTGTCCAATCTACTACAAACCCCACCAAAGTCATTAAAAAGTATGGGATTTTTCAATTCGAAGAAGATGCCACAACCACACTGTGGCATGTGTCCTCTCCTCTTAACCTATCACCTTCTACTCATCCACTTTCGAAGTTTAAAGAGAGCTTGCCTAAGTTTTCAGAAAATAACACTGTCTATACAAACAAACACTTAGTGGCATTTTCCAATGCTTGTCATAACATAGGGGCCAACGACAATGATACATGCATGTGCTTGTTTGTCAATTCCTTGGAAGGAAAGGTTGCGACCGATTTCTTTGATCTTCCTCCTAATATTCTATCTACCTGGGAGGAATTAATCTATTGGTTCCAATCCACTTATGGTCAATCCAAAAGCCTCGCCGAGAAGTTAAGGGAATACAATAATGCCACCTATAAGGATGGTGAGACCGTCAAGTCTTTCAACTTGCATTTCACCAAGTTGTACAATCAAATCCTCGAACTTATCTGCCCTCAGAACCAAGCCACTTTCATGCATTACAACAATGCATTTCCTTCCCCCTACCATCATAGGATTGAGGAAAAATCCATTGATAATATCAGTTTCGCTCTGCATGCTTGCTCAGAGTATAAAGAATAGCTTGAAAGAATTGGTCTTCCCCAGGGAGAATTAGTTAGACAGAAAAATATGTCCACTCTCTTGCAACTAGTACAAGATATGAACAATTGTATGATAGCATTTGAGCGGAAGGGTACTGTATCCCCTCTCACCCTTGGAGATTCATCCTCTTCTGCAACCCCCTTTAGAAATCTAGTTGAAAACAAATTTCGGCCTAAAGCTATCCTACCTCAGAGTTGGTGTAAATTTTGTGAGGAATACCATGAAGAAACGACATATGAGGTAAGGAAGGGTGCCAGAGATAAGATATTTGGTAAAATACCAGAAGCTACTATCATTGTCCTAGACTTTGTAGAGCCATAGGATGTCATGGTCATCAACACTAGGAACAAGGCCTATACTCCCAAGGGAAAATTTGATCCTCCCCACATTTCTTCTAGCTCGAGCTCATCCTCAACCGCTTCTACTCTCCAGGTTCCTAAAGTTTCTAAGAGTAAAGGAATCACTCCTCCTCCACTCTCTTCCAGGTACAATATATTGAATTAGTTGGTCAACATCAAACCAAATGCAACCCTTCTAGACATGGTTGTTGTCCCTGAACAATAGATGCATCTGAAACAATTCATGGAAGGAAAAGCTTCTATTGTAGTCAATCTTTCTGAAGAGGTAAACGAAGAGGATTCTTTTGTAAATAAAGTAGGTGTACATAAATTTAGATGCCCTGTAAAAAAACCCCCCTTTTTATATTTCTGTAAAGATTATGGATAATATTGCCCATTGTTACCTCATTGATGGTGGTTCGGGACCAAGTGTGATTTCGAAGACCATTATGGAAGAGCTAGGCTTCTATTGTAGAAATGAAAACGCCAAAAGCATGCTCTCCTATAATAATCTACAACAAAAGAGCATAGGTGAGATTAAAGATGTGACTTTAGTTTTGTGCACTCATCCTGAGATAAGGACAACCCTCAACATTCAGGTAATTGATATGAGCGTAAGAAATTATTCAATTATATTGGGAAGAGAACGGAAAGGCTTAACAGGTGGATGCCTCTCACTTGATGGAACACATTTATCCATTCCTTAGAATGAAAAAAAAAATTATAGTCCTTAGAGAAGGAAGAATATCACCTTACATAGAAAATGTCCCACAACCTAATGTAAACTATCTCGAAGAGGACTTAGGAGTGTATTCCATCTTTGCCGAGGAGGATAATATTCCTTTGGAACAAATCAATTTAGATGATGGTATGTGGCACCAGGGATGATTTTAAGGATGGAAATTTATTTTAAAATGTAGAAACCTTGGCAAATCTTACTAATCCTTCATATTCCAACTATAAATGTTTGGCGATATTTTTGTAAAAACATTCAAATTTCTAAGTATTTTATATAGTTTTTATAAAATTTTGGCAATTTTTAAGTTAAAATCATTTTATCCTATAGATTTTGGGTGAATAATTTTTAAAATAGCGAATCTCGTTTTTGGAAAAACCATGGAAAATTAGCCCATGAACGAAATTTATCCCCTAAAATCATCCATGTGTGGTACATGCACTTTGATGGTTCATGCTCTAGTGAAGGTAATGGAGCTGGTATTGTCTTGATTTCTCCTGTATGAAAATTCATAAATTTTCTTATAGGTTGGAGTTTGCTTGCACAAACAACACCACTAAATTTGAAGCTCTATTATTAGGCATTGAAAACACCTATAATCTTGGTTGTGGTCACTTTTCAGTTTTTGGGGATTCTGAGCTTGTTGTTAACCTTGTACGCAATATTTATTACCCTAGCAACAAGTTGATGAAACAATACACCCAAATTGTTTGGGCACTTATCTCGAGCCTATTATCTTTCAATATCACTCACGTAAAGAGGGAACTAAACTCAATCGCTGATTGGTTAGCTGTTTTTACAGCTTCTCCTACTCGACAACTTCTACCACACAGACTTGATTGTACCTTCCAATCTCTATCTCATCCACATATCCATGACAATATAGAATCTTGGCAGGTCTTCCCTAGTGATGAGGGCATTTGTGCTTTTATCCAAAATGAACCTTTTTAGCCTAAGGAAATTATATCTATAGAAGATAACAAGATTCCTAAAGGCTTGACTCCTTTAGAGAGTTTATTTTCTTCGAGTGATGTAGGCAACGAGGAGAAACAGAAAGAAGATGAGTCAAAAAGGAAGGTGGGTGAAACCATCTCCTTGAACACTTGGACACCCAAGACTCCAAAGAATGTTAAAATAGGTGCCAAATGTTTGGATGAACAAAGAGAGAAGTTTTCCAAGATGCTTGGTGAATTTCAAGATTTTTTTTCTTGGTCTTATGAGGATATTCGTGGTTTTTATCTGGTCTTATACAACATGCCATCCTCATTCAAGAAGGCGTAAAACCAGTCAGGCAAAAACAAGACCTATTAACCCTGCACTAGAAGCAACTATTCAAAAGGAGTTGGAAAAATATTGAAGGCTGGAATCATCTTTCCGGTAAAGTATTCTGAATGGGTTTCAAATCTAGTTCCTGTTCGGAAAACTACTGGTGAGATCAGATTATGTGTTGATTTTCGTGCATTAAACCGAACTAGCATAAAAGATCACTTCCCTCTTCCTAACATGGAAATGATTTTGCAACAATTTGCAAGGTCACAAATGATGTCCTTACTTGATGGTTTTTCCGGTTACAATCAAATCAAGGTAAAAAGGGCAGATAAATATAAAACCACTTTTATTACTCGTTGGGGTACCTTTTCTTATGAACGTATGCCTTTTGGTTTATCTAATGTAGGTGCCACCTTTCAAATAGCTATGCAATTAGCTTTTGATGATTTGATCGGTAAGATCATTCAGATCTACATTGATGACTTAATAGTATACTCTAAAATCCGATCAGATCATTTTAGTCATTTGAGAAATATTCTCATGTGATGTAGGAAATTTGGCATTTCTCTAAATATTTCCAAGTCCATTTTTGGTGTTATCGAGGGAAAACTTCTGGGACACATCGTCTCCAATTCATGCATAGGCATTGATCCTTAAAGGATTGATGCTATCCTTAATCTTCCTGCTCCCACTTTCAAGAAAGAAGTTCAAGATTTTATGGGGGTTATTAACTTTGTTTGTAGGTTTGTCCCATATTTTGCTGTGATGGCCAAACCAATTCATAATATGCTTAAACAAGATAATTCTTTTTCTTGGACAGACGATGTCGAAAGTGATTTTGAAGGGATTAAGAAAGAAATCAGTTCCGCACAGATTTTGGCGAAGACAGATTTTGAGAAGGAATTCACGATATATACTAATGCTACTAAGGGGGCGATTTCTACTGTCCTCATGCAAAATGATGACTAAGGAAATGAAAATCCGGTGGCTTACATGAGTCAAAGTTTGTCTGATGATGAATTTAAATATTCTTTTATTGAGAAACATGCTTTCCCTCTTGTTAAGGCAGTTGAAAAGTTTCGCCACTACATTTTAGGTAAGCATACGTTGGTAAAGGTCCCTTTACCTTCTATCAAGTTTTTTCTCTCACGGACTTATCTTTCAAGAAAA
>JASDQU010249315.1:0-16436 GCA_032191745.1 Picea mariana | reverse complement strand
AGAGTGTTTACTTTTTCTGCAAGTTTGTTTATTTTTCTTAGTGTGTTTCCTTTCTTGCAATTTACTTTCCTGCAAGAGTGTTTATTTTCCTGCAAAAGTGTATTTTATCTTTCCTACAAGGTGTGTTTACTTTCCCACAATTTATTTTTCCTTCCAATGTGCTTATTTTACTGCAAGTGTGCTTTCTTTCATTTTTTTTACACAAGTTTTATTTATTTCATGCAAGTGTGCTTCCCTTTCTCAAAGTGTGTTTATTTTTCCTTCCAGTGTGTTTACTTTCATACACATGTGAGTTTGATTTCATTCCTGCAATCGTGTTTTGTTTTATGCTTTGATTTGTTTCTTGCAAGTATGATTTATTTTATGCAAGTGTGGTGTGTTTGGTTTGCACAAATCTGCTTTAAGTATGTATTTCATTTTTTTAGGTAGTTTTGATTAAAATCTTAAAAAATATAATAATAAAAAAAATTTGGGTGTTGTAAGAACCCTGAACACTAATCCATGTGTGAGGCAGGACCCATCAACCAACATACTGGATTCAAAAGTGACGATTAGTTTTGGAGAATTCTCTCAATTCCTAGAAGCAACTGGGATTTCTTCTTTTCAGGAATAATACATCTTGACAATAGTCATGAACTTATCTACCTCTTCGGAAATGATAAAAGAACAAAAGTCCAGATTACCTCTCCAGGGGGATCTGGCCGAATGTGTTTTTAATTCCATGGGGGGCCTTATAACTGATTTTGACACCTCCAATATTTTGAAGGGAGTCTAAGGCCCCTATTAGGTGAGACATACCTACTCTAGTGAGAGAGGACCCTTTTCAACTACCATATCCTGTTTGTGTGTATCGACCTTTTTATTTTTATTTTGGTGTGCTCTTCGGCCCTAGGATTTGGTTTTATATCTCAAGTCTTGAGTCATCGTGGAGTGAGACCAACCTCTCACAGGTCTCGTCATTTGTTGAAGTTATTACCACATCTTGAGTCTTTACCGAAGTTTCCTTCTAAAAGGTGTAAAGTTAACAAACGCGGTACATACATCTCCACCTCCTAGACTTGTGATAATCCAGTTATCAGTACTGAGTCAAACACGAATGTCACAGGGAGTCCCTCAATCCCAATTTTTCCCGGGAGCATGGGCTCAGACGCCGCAACCCCGAATCCCTTTTTGGCCACGATTAATCTGCCAGATTTGTCAAAATTAATTAATGACCCTATGTGTCACGATCCGTCATGGCCCCCTTTCCCCACCAAGCTTCCTTCGGACATTCAAAAATTCAAAGGTAATACTGGTGAGGATCTCGGTGATCATTTTACTACTTTTCATCTTTGGTGTTCATCTAATTCCCTTAATGACGATTCTATTCATTCAAGGCTATTTCAACACACCCTCATGGGGGTCACCATGAAGTGGTACATTGAGCTACTAGGGGGAACATACAAAAAATTTAATCAGATGGTTTTGGTCCTTCTTAACCACTTTCAGTTGTCGGTTCATTACGATGCTGGCATAGAACTTTTTTCGGCCCTCCTCCAAGATAAAGCCATGCATATCTCAGACCATATTGAAGAGTGGTGTAGATGAAAGAGGTTGATAAAAGCCTACATTCCTCCATAGTTTCTGTTGGAGTGGTTCCTTAATTCCTTATTTACTTATATTTCGAAAGATGTCTCTACATCCAGAGTAACATCTGAGGAAGAAGTTGTTTTCAAGGCCCAACAATTGGACCTCATATATGCTAAATCTGGGATGTTGTATGAAATTATTCCTCACATGCTGTGGTCGAAATATGACCCTAGACAAAATCCTAGGCCTCACGTCGATGGTATCATAGGCTTCACAAATTCTAAGTCTACAGATTTGGTGACGAACCAGTTGAAAGATTTGTCTCTAAGCTATCCTGTAGTAGGACAAGCTTTGACTTCATTTTCCACTCCCACTTAGTTGGCAGATGTGCATTTTGTATAGTTGTCGGCCAACCCAAATGGTAACCAACAACTAGGAGGGAATAGAAAGAAAGGACGAGGTAATAATCGTAAGGATGGGAAAAATAATAACAAAGCTAAGGACAACACTAATAATGATAGATCGAATAATAATGCTAGTGAGGGAAAGAAAAAAAATGAAAGGTGAAGTTTCCTTGTAAACTTTATAAACATGATCACCTTACCCACCTATTCCCCAAAATAAAGGAAGCCTCGAGGCTCTTATCACAACCGCCGCTGCGCTGAAAAATCAGTTTCCACATAATTAGCACATTGCCTCAGGAGCCTCCAACACTAGAAATGCGTCGTGCCGGAGTCAAAACCCCTTGGCACATGAAGGTGTCCATCTATGCGTCAATATGGTCAAGTCTCATATTGATGTAGCCACTCAATATCCTGATTACGTTTCTGTTGAGCACTCAACACACCCTAAAAAAGCCTCTGTCAATTTTTTTTTTTGGGTACCACTTGATCTTTTGCACTATTTGATTCGACTTCATTTCGAGAAAATGTTTTTTGTATTTCCTTATTCTCATGAATCTCATCACTTATTGAATTTTTTTTTAACTTATAGAACCCCATGACTTAAAAGGCCTTAACAACTGAATAAAGAATCGATAGCCGAAACACTTCACCCAATGCGCTCAGATTCGACATCGACAAAAGGAAGTTTTTTCTTTGTGACAAGTCTTGCATAAGGTTATCGCCGATAGCCGATTCCCCTTCAACATCGGTAAAAGATGAGGGGAATAGATGTTAAAAAAGAAATAAAATATATCACCGATAGCCGATGCCTGACGTGCTTATCGAAATTGAGGAAAACCTAGAAGGATTGCAACAAAGATTCTTACCGCGCTAAAGGATATTCTCAATCCCCGAACCCCAATGATTTTTTGGCATCAGGACTTTTTTGAGGGAGCTAATCCGAAGAAATCACTTGATAGGTTTATCGCCGATCACCGACCCTGGATACTTTTTGGCATTGGAAAGATAAGGTTTGTTTTAGAATTAGTAACTTAAGGAAAGTCCTGACTCCGATTAGTACACATGAATTAGTTCGTCGGTCTTCAATGCCACGTGTATTTACCAGATTGGAGAACCGTACGGTCTAGTTTTACCCTGAGTCGTCCTTGGTTCCTTAGGTCTGAGCCACACCTCTGAGTCAACTTTTCTGGATCTTTTTACGGTGAAATTGATTGGAATCGGATCTTTTTGTAGAAGGACATCAACAAAAATGTTCATAACACATCCTCGATTCACCCACTGAGAGAGCGACACGATTTGGCGTTTTAGCATTAGATACGATCATATTTTGAGCATTTAAGGAGCTATTTAATACCAAATCCTACATTAGTTGCTACCTAGTGCACCAATCAAAACAACCACTTAAAATCACTGATAGACCACATCAACCCCCGCACCTCCTCCGTCAACCCACGATGAATTTAAGTTGTAGATATTCAACGACATGTTTGTTAAAATTTCACTCATCACCCGAATTGAATGGCTGATGCAACATAATAAGTTTTTCCCTGTTTAAATTCTATTGAGTCGTTGTAAATGAAATCATTCTATGCATAAGATAATTCCGTAGCATCTGAAGGAGAAAGATGAGCTACTCAAAGGCTATATCGATCCCGTGATTGTCGAAATAACCAGGTTTTAACAAGCTTCAGAGGTATGTATCCGAGTATGTGAATTTGTTGTTTGTAATTCATATGTTTTTGTCCGGTTTTTGTTTTACACAGTCTCTGAAAGTTTATTTTAGTTGTAGGAACAATTCCTCCAATAAATCCAACCACCAGATGATCGTTGAGGGCACCGAAGATGAAAGAAACAAAGGCGGGTGGAGGATCCTCTCCAGGGGATGCAAAACAATTAGAATACACTCTGAGGCCAGAACCGGTCATTAAGACAACAACGAAGAAGGTTTTCATTCAACCTCCGACCTTTGGTGATACAGAGGCAAGCACAGGGTCCAAGATGGCACTCCCACATTGTGGAGAACTCTTCAGCAACATCATCCAGAAGGAATACCTAGAATATATCCCACACAATAATCTAGATATAAGAGCACTCAACGACGAGTTGTTCTCGAACATTCGATGGTTGTACCTACATATGTTGGCAAGTAGAACCCCTTCTTTTCCCTGTATTGAAGTCCTGAAGTGGCTCATCGACCACACAAACACACATAAATGTCTAATCAACGATGATAATGGGGGGTGTGTCGGAGTGTTCCTACCGGTGGAAGTTCAGAAATACTACAAGATTAGAGATCTTGAGGAGAAACTGAACAAAGACTTCATGGTGAATTTCTACTAATGCCATGACACCAGTCAGGTGATGGCCTCATGGTGGAGGTAGGACAAGAAGTTCACCAACCGAAGCACTAGATGTTATGGGACGACCAATTTAAGGGATCCATACATCTATTTGATGGCTCTCATCTATCGATTATATGGAGAGAAGGACTACTCCATATTTTCAGAGGCATGTATGCCCTTGGCTTACACAACAATGATCTTCGGGAGCAGTTTCAAATGGGTAGCGATAATTTATAAACAACTGAGCATCTGTATACAACAGGCTCAGATGCCGAAGGTAGGAGAGATGCCAGTTTTCTACATGGCTTCATATTTTCTCGATGTTATGTGTGTCAGAAACATCGTCGTTGACATGAATTTGAGCTGGCGTGTCGTAGAGCTCCCGGTCCACGTCTATTTCAACGTGTTGTGAGAGAAAATGTATAAGAAGTCTTACTCCCTCATTTGCGATGAATTCATCACACAAATTTATTTTATTCTTTTTAGGAAGGAATGGCCGAGACTATCGACTGTGACCAAGAAAATGATATCCAAGGTAGGCCACTAGTACTTGGACGAGCACGACACTTGCATCAGGGTGTTCAGGGCAACTAAAGCACCACATCTCCTACCATCTCATGTATCAGACCACCTTGTAGTAGGATAAATATGCTATCAAACCATCTTGTAAGGCTACACCACCACCGTGGTCAAGGACAAGAAGCGCACGTTCATACCCTATGGCTTCCATGTAGGTTTCTACTTGGTAAAGGATACTGCTCAAGACAAAAAATAAGGGATGAGCCAACTCAAGTTTAGATTCTAGATAGGTCGATTCCGCAAGCATGATCCAAAAGGACTGTTCTTGCAACATGCTTCACAAGTGTCGTCTTGCTGGCCGTACTCCCATGACAAATTCAGAGATGAAGTCTTCAAATAAAATGCCTAGGACTAGGACGAGGTGGTAGCAAGGATGGCTGACCCCAAAATGAAAAGGTTTAGGGCCATGAGCCTGGATGAACAGACCACGAAAATAGAGCAGTCGACTCAAGAGGCTCTCAGAGCCAAGGAAGAAATAAAAGCGACAGAGGCAACAAAGCTTCCCCTGCTGGCTCTGGTGAAAAACAAGGGATTTCCTATGACACAAGATGCACGGGCGAGGGGTTTTCTCATGACAGAATAGGTGAAACAAGTAATTGATCATATGTATGATGAATCGAACCTTATAGGAATAACAAGGGTCCCTGCCGACAACCCAAAAGAAATCCGGGCAGGTCCAAGTGGCCCTAAGCTAATACAAATTGACGAAATCACTGGGTTAGATAACTCTGAATTTACAACACCATAGGTCGGAACACCATGGTATGTTTCAACTCATCCAGAGATAACAATAACATCAGGAAGAGAAAGTGCACCAAATCCCCTCCATGACTTGATAACAATCTATGATGATGAGGAAAGTACGGAGGTGTCCCTGGTGACTCCGGTGCAGATCACAGAGGAAAAGGAGTCCGAGAAGGAATCTTCCCCAGCTCCCGATGCTCAAATTCGGGGCCTTCCACAGAATGACCAGGAGGTCAAAAGTGTATTAGACACTGAGCTACTCAATGTACCAAAGACCCAAATGGATAGACCGATGGACGAGCCAGGATCGGGCGAATAAAAGGAAGAAGCTCCACAGCAGGAAATCGACATCTCAACAACCGATTATCAAGTGAGTACCGAGCCTATCCTTGATTCTTTAATTTCAATCGGTACTCAACCTTTCGATAGGAAACAACCGGAGGCCAGACCTTTAGAACACATGGAAGAGGTTCAAGAACCTAGTCTTGAACAAATATACACCATCGGGAGCCTGAGAAATATGCTTACCTGGGGAGATCAACAAATCCCTGAACCTGTGGATGAAGTTTCTGACATACATTCCATATACTATGTTTGGAAAAGGAAATATATCATGAAGAGAACCACCAAGAAGAGGAGGATTACTCTAGATCGCTCCATCCTCATCACCATTGAGGAAAAGTTGATGAACATGGAGCATGCCAATACATCCAAGATTATAGGTGCAGGGTTAGCAATCACAGATGCCACCCTGGACAGAGCGAAAATGGATGAAGAGGAGTTGTCTGCTACACTAAAGGAATTGGAACATCTACACCATTTGGTGAAATATTACCAGGACACCACACAAGCTGCGATGTTCCTGAGAAGAGAATTCCAGGAGGCCTACAATAAATTTATGGGCGAGCGACACCTATTCACTACAAGGATATCCGAGCTTCAAGAAGATACCCTCATGGTGCTGGTGATGTGAAAGGATATGGATAGGTGGTATGATAAAGAACACCAGGCCATGGAAAGGATTGACTACAACAACGTATTTCAATAGGGTCGAGATGCTGAAGAGAATGAAATCTGGTTACTAAGGGAAAACAACATCGATTGCATAAAGAAGTTGAATGAATATTGGGTAAAATTGGCTGAAGAACCTCATCGGGAAATCCAAGAGAAATGGGCCAAGTGAGAAAAGAGCTAGACCAAGA
This sequence comes from Picea mariana, assembly GCA_032191745.1. Classification (NCBI taxonomy): domain Eukaryota; kingdom Viridiplantae; phylum Streptophyta; class Pinopsida; order Pinales; family Pinaceae; genus Picea; species Picea mariana. Next base: position 9,596 of record JASDQU010249315.1, on the reverse strand, counting down.
TCAATCGGGAAATGAGAGACATCGACCTCCCTGAATTTGACACACCCAATGACTTTGTCGACTTGCGTGACATAGTCAAATTACATGTCAAATAAGACTCATCATGGGCCGTGGAGATAGCAAGGGTGGCGAACATGGCACCAGGTCAAGTGCAGCAGTTCATGGAACACCTGATCAAAGCTCGAACCATGTTGCAGTAGTTAACTACTAGAATAGTCAAGTATCGGGCACAAACAATAGAAATAAGAGAGATCCTTTTGGCCCCAATGGAACAACATAGATTCCCATATTCTAACACATGTGAGGATCTCTTCATCAAATGGTCGGAGTATAAGAAGAGTCATCCACTCAAGTGAGATCATTTGATGACTCTTAGAAGAATGAGGGATGAAAGCACCATGTGGTGAGTTTTTGTTTTACTTAGATGCACTTTTAATAGTTATTTTTAGTTAATAATATGTTATAAATAAGAGGATCACCCTGTTAGCAAAAAGTCGATGGTTGTTGCAAAGACCCTCATTTTTGGATTTGTAAAGAATGAAGTTGCCTTAATTGAGAAGTCATGTTTAGGAGAAGAGACAAAGTTTGTGTTTTATCAAAAGCGTGTGTGATTGGATCTGAAGAAGAATTATCTCTGATTTATATCTCATGAATGGACGCTGTAACGAGTAAGAACTTATGAATCTGTTGATACGTTATCTGATTCAATATTTTTACCATTCTTGTCTTTAATGATGAAAATTAAATCATTGTGTTAATATGTAATTGATGACTAGAGTTAAGGAAACTATTTTTCTTTCCATCGTTTATTGCATGTATGTTTTCTTTTGATAATTGTATCTCAGTCAATAATTGGAACACCACTAGGTTAATGTATTAGTACTAGGCTTGTGGTAGAGAATCATTGTCTGCATGCTAGAGTAAAAGGGTTATCCCAAGCTCATCCTTCTCCAATAGTTAAACCTTCCCACTTTGTTACCTATTTGTTTTATACCGGCTTTTATCTTGTATCAGTCCCACCTGTAAGAGTAAATACAAAAAGAGAATGTCCGAATGTCCACACTGAAGGAGGAGATTTCACAAGAAAAAATAAAGCCTATCGATTAATTGGCCAGATCGCAAGGTCTGGAGAACCATTCCACTATTAAATGTTGCAGAGTCTAATTAGGCCTCGGTGGCGGGTTTGGTTCCTACTGTTGAGTTAAAGGAATTTAGGAACCCTCAACAGGTTCTTCACAGACGGTTGTAGTTCCAAAGTCTCCTCCTCCTCTGGAAACACCCTGGAATATTGAAAAGCTGAAACCTCTTCCTCGTATCCCAAAAGGAGTACTAAAACACTCTCCCCACAATCCTAATTCCAGAGCTTCCCAAAACTATTCGATTGTCTAAGATCTGTGTCAAACCTCTTGTGCGATGTCGACTTTAGAGGTTCTCTAGAGGTGTCTTTCACAAAGGAACACCTTTTTATATGATTTAGGAGATTTAGACCTATGTGGATCTAAGGTTATTAAGTTTTATGTCATGGATGTTAGGCCTCACTTACCTTACCATGTGTCCTTTCAAATCCATGTGGAGTACATGAAAATTACCATCAAACACACTATAATTGATGAAGGTGCTACGACATGTGTGATGTCCCTAACCTATTGGAAAACCATTGGATCGCCGACTCTATCCAAATATATGACTATGTTGAGCACTTTTGATGGGTGTTCGTTCTGACCCCAAAATATTCTTCTTGATTTTCCAGTCTAGTTAGGTGGAAAGACAATGGAGTTTGATGTTGAAGTGGTTGATGCACCTCTCGACTATAATTTACTACTAGGGTGTAATTGGACTTATGCCATGACAATAGTCGTGTCATCCATTTTGCACACTTCATATTTTCCTCACGAAGGGAAAATAGTGGTGATTCATAAATTGTCTTTTGCGCATGCTAGTCTTAGTGCATCAGTTGGACCTTCGATCCCTATGATCGAAAATTCTCAGTAGGAAACTAAGGATGTTGGTGTAGGAATGTATTCCTCTCTCATGGGTAGATTTGATTTTTCGGCACCAATTCATCACATTCATGCCATTTCCAATGAGTCTTTGTCATCGATGAGGTTTGTTCTTTCTATACTTTGTATTTCAATGACCTTTGGACCCTACTTTCCATGATTATGTCATATGAATGTCAGTCAGACATTGGGACGGGAATGCCACTGTCAGTGGAAAAAATTGTGTATTAGTCTATTCTTGAGACTACTTCTGACTCGAATCCTTTCTCCTCACAGACGAATGAGGAGGATGTTGTTCTAAAGCCTATATGGGCTCTCCAATATTATTTTTCTCATGATTTCCTCGACGTTAATTTACTCTCAGATGAATCAATCTTAGAGGCCATGTATGGTCATGGTAGGCCTTGGGATGATATGCATCATCACTTCTATTTCCTCCCATAGCTTGTTAGGATCGTATAGGATGACTTTAGATCTACCTTGAGTGACATGGTCAGTCACGTCGTGGTTCCTCTAGATACGCATGGTATTTATGTTGAAGGAAATATGGTGAATATTTATCCTACCATCACGATTGACATCTCTTGAGTTCCTGGAAAAATTGAGAACTCATATATCGGTGCATATTGTTCATTTGGAAAAATTTAGATCTACACCGATCTATTCAAATAATTTCATGATGTATTCACTTGGTCGTATGAAGAGATGCCAGGGATTGAACCTAGCATTGTCGAACATGAGATCAAGACCTATATGGATGCTATACTTGTTCGACAACGTCTTAGAGATGTTGATTGTAGGAGGGCCCTTGCTATTAAGGAAAATGTAGGGAAGCTACTTAATGCTAGTTTCATCTACTAGGTTCCCTTGACTGAATGTGTTTCCAACCCCATTCCTGTGAATAAAAAACAAGGAACCATCCATGTATGTATGAATTTTGGAGACCTGAACAATACTTTTCCTAAAGATAACTTCCCGACTCCTTTCATTGACTAGATTCTTGATGAGTGCGTAGGAAGCAAAATGTTTTCTTTTATAGACATATTTTCAGGGTATAATCAAATTCAAATCAAACCCAAGGATCAACATAAGACGACGTTTATTTTTCCTTGGTGTACTTTTTCATACTGGAAAATTCCTTTTGGCATTAAAAACGTTGGAGCAAATTTCCAACGTGCCATGACCTTTGATTTTCACAATCTCAAACATAGTTCTGAAGCTTACCTAGATGATCTTGCTTCTCACTCTCACAAGAGAGTAGATCACTCCACTCACCTTCGATTAGCATTTGAGATATGACATTTCTATCACATCCAGTTGAACCCTCACAAGTAAATCTTCTGCATTAGGTCTGTCCATCTTTTAGGATTATTAGTATCCGAGCATGGGATCATGGTAGATCCTATGAATGTTGAGGTAATACTTTGATTGCCTCCCCCACGCAACATTCGACAACTTGAAGGTTTACAGGGGAAGGATAATTTGTTGCATCGGTTCATAATTAACTATGCCAATTTAACTAAGGATTTCATGCGTCTTTTGAAGAAGGATACTCTGTATATATGGGATGAGCGAGCCCAAGAATCCATCGATGCTCTTGAGAAATATTTGGTATAGACACCTCTGTTGAAGCCTCCAGACTATAGTAGAGAATATTTGATTTAGGTCGCCGCATCCGAAGGCATGGCTGGTATGGTTCTATTTCAATAGGACGATGAGTTCCATGAGAACATTGTCTACTATCTCAGTCGAAACCTAGTCGGTCCTGAACTTAAATACTCTCACATAGAAAAACTAGCCTTGGCCGCCATACATACAGTTCAAATATTACGACATTATATATTAATTTGAAAAAATACCGTAGTTGCATATATCAATCCATTTCAATTAATTCCTCACCAGGTGTATCATACGGGGGAAATACAATAAGTGGATTGTTATTTTGCAAGAATTTGATCTCGATTTTGCTGCAGTGAAGTATAAGAAATTGCTAGTTTTTGCCGAGTTGATATAATACTTCCCTCGACTATATGAAGACATTTTTCATGATGATTCATTCGTGGATGAACATATCTTCCTTATCTCATCTTCAGACCCCTAGTATGGAGACATTCTAATTTACATTCAAACCTTGAAGCTATCCCAACATCTGTCGTGAGACGATCGACGACATATACACTATCAGGCTAAAAACTACCTTATAATGAGGAAGATGATTCTATTCTCAATGAATGTCACAGTGGGGCTTGTGGTGGTCATTTATTTGGGCATGCAACAACCCAAAAAATCTTGCGAGCCGATTATTTTTGGCTGTCAATTTTTAAATATCATGTTGAAGTGGTCAAGAAGTGTCACCCTTTCCAGGTGTTCACTTGCAAAATGAACTCACACCCAACCCCTCTTCACCTAGTCATCATCGTCATTCCTGTTGATGATTATAGATGCGCGAGACATTCTCCAGGACACAGACTGATTGAGTCGACCTGAGAGATATCCCCTGAGATGGGTGTGTGGTTCCTATCTGAGACAAAACTAGAACGTAGTGATGACCTCCTCCTTACAGAGAGTTGATAACGACTCTAGATGATTCTCCTATGTAATGAAGTGAGAAAGGAGATCTGTTGAGTTGGACGTTCGTGTGGCTGAGCACAAGGTGAACGTGTGAATTCCCATGAGTTGGGTGCATCATTATGAGACATAGATGAAGACGATGTATTATCCTCCTCTAAGAAAATATTTGAGATGATGAAATCCAGATGATTCTCCTCTGTAATGCAGTGAGAAAGGAGATTTGCTGAGTTGGACATGCCTGTGGATGAGCACAAGGTGAACGTGTGAATTCCCATGATATGGATGCATCTATTATGATACAAAGATGACGATGATGTATTAGCCTCCTCTAAGCAAATATTTGAGATGATGAATTCCATATGACTCTCATATGTAATGTAGTGGGAAAGAAGATCTATTGAGTGGACGTGCTTGTGGATGAGCACATGTGAACATGATCCTAGTGGTTGAGCACTAGTGAGTGTGGTTCCCCTATGAGAGCCAATGAGATATATATATGGACATCCCTATGGATGTGCCCCTAGTGGCTGAGCACTAGTGGGTGTATGAGACCCCTTACTATATTTTTCAAGAGTCAGACCTACATGTAACCCTAATTGTAATGTAAAGGGTACATGTCAACCCCACCTTAAAGTAATTGATAATTAATGTAAAAGATAATTAATCTAGTTATTATTAATTATATTGTGAGTTAGAGAGGTAGGCCCTATTGTTCCAATAGACACTTCTATTGATAGGTCAAGTATAATATAAGTAAAGGTAAATTCTCCATTGAGGAATCATATATTTTGTGTGATTTTGGAAATTTCAGCAAGTACATCTTCTTGGGAAAAGTGCACACCTCTCTTGGGCGCTAGTGATATTCTAGGGTTTTCAAGCACCCTCTTGTGTGCTAGGTTTTCTTGGTGGTGAAGGTATTTATATTGAAGAATATAAAAAAGGATTTGGCTGGGTTTTCTTCCCTTGTTGAGAAGGGTTTCCAAGGATACGTCTTGTGTTCTTGTGCATGGTGTTTCTTCTTGTGATCTTGGTTGCTGCAACATAATTGTTTATGGTTTAAGTTAATTGTTAAAAAGGAATGAAATTCATGCTTAAACCTTTCTTATTGAAAAATCAACATGGTATCAGAGCTTAGGTCTTGAGGATCCCTTGCATAAGAACTTAAAAGACTAATTCGTCCTCCTTCTATAGTTTTGTATGACCTCTAGGGTTTCTGCAGAAATATGTATGACCCTCACTTGATTGCCCCTTTCAACACCTTACACGTGGAAGTTGGAGATAAAAATTGGATCAAGTTGTACGACCTTCCTCAGCGCATCTCCAGAGATATTCAAAGTGAATTTCTGAGGATTTTGAGTTTTTCTCCCTAGGGTTTCTAGGGTGCCAAAAGTTTATGCAGAATCTTGATCTTAGGATTTCTACAAAATTCTTGAAGAAAAGTTTCAACTCAACAAGCATTCCTGTGAAACTCTTAAAGTTGATTGTTGGCAGTTATAAGCCCAAAAAAACCATTAGGTTTTCTAATTTCAATTGGCGAGAGTTTGAGAATAATATGAACAAATGAAGAACACAACTTTAGTAGAAGATAGGCTTGATGGAAAAAACAACTTCATCTCTTGGAAATCAAGGCTTCAGGTCACCCTTGAAGAAGATGACCTTTTGGATGTGGTAACAAATAATTTAGCAGATACAACTACTGACGAAGAGAAGAATATAAGAGAGGAAGAAGATGTCAAGGCAAGAAAAATAATCATCTACTCAATAAGAGATCATCTCTTACCTCATATTTCCAACCTGAAGACAACTTATGAAATGTATGAAGCATTAAAATAAATGTTTGAAAGTGACAACACCTTCAGAGCTCTTATCTTGAAGAGCCAACTTCAAAGAACCAAGATGAAGAAAGGTGATACAATTGCTAACTTCTTTATGAAGATATCATAGATTAAACAATAGCTAGAAGCCATTGGAGAAATCATGTTCGACAGAGAACTTGTCTTATCCAGTCTCAACAATATTCCAAAACATTGGGATCCATTTCTTCAAAGTATCAATGGAAGATAAAATCTACCAACCTTTGATCGTCTGTGGATAGAATGTACTCAAGAAGAAATTCGACTTAGAAATAGAGGAGTGGAAGACTCCCCTGATGAAAATCATGCTCTTTTACTTCATACAAAGAAAGGAGGAAGATTCAAAATAAACTTCAAACAAAATTTCAGAGATGAGAAGTCTTCATTAACCTTAGGTCATAATCAAAGAAGAGATGTTTCAGAGATTCAATGCTTCATATGTGAAAAATATGGGCACTATGCAAGAAATTGTCCAACCCAGAAGAAGGGAAGACAATATGCTTCCACCACTGACATTGATCCAGACCCACCTCAAATTAATGAAGATAATAGAGAGGAAAATTACTTTCTCTAAAACCAAACACAAAACTAAACATGACTACAAACCCAGATAAATCGTTTGATCATTAATTTTATAGTTGATTGCATTCTTAATAAGTGAAGGGTATTATCTCTAGTATGAGAGCCCTCATAACTTGGACCATTATCCCTGGTACGAGATTCCAAACCTTATTGATTGATTATTATGCTATTCAAGAAGACATAAAATATCTAGCAAGAAATAAAAGAAGAATTCCATCCTTCAGAAATCAAAGAGAATTACTTGATTCAGAGGGAGTCAAAACTAAATGAAAAAAATAAAGAAATATTACCTTCTTCCCCTTTAGCAGTTCAGAGGGAGACATATAGTATTCCAACAAATTCATCTTCTCCAGCTGATATGACAAGAGATATTGTAGTAAGGCATAAAAGGCCTGCCGAGGGTCAACAAAAATATGCAGAAGGAAGAGAAACATACTAGTCTCTCAAGGGACATCCAGAGAAAGAAAAATAGTTTTTCAAGTTACCCTTCAACCATGAGTCACCCCATTGATTCTGAGACTCCCTATCATGGAGAAGTGATAGTTGAAAGAGTATGGAAAATTCCATAAAAAAATAATACCATTATATCTTAAAATAATGATGTATGAAACATCAATCCGAGACCAGAAGGGAAACCTATGGTGACTCCTAAATAGATCCATACAGTTGATGGAAGTATCGAGAAATACAATGTTAAGCCCTAATATTGACCCATTACCCCTTAATTGGGGCATATTACATTAGTAATGTTATTTTATTTATGTCGGATTTATTCCATTAGTTGTAATTATACCTCCTAGTCTCCTATATATACCAAGGAGACATTTTCTTTTGGAATCATCTTGTACTTGAACATTTATGTGGGGTAAAAGGAGGTTTCCCCCTCGAAGAGGCTTATTATCTGAAATTATCTCTTTTTCAAGGCATTGAGTACTTATTCTGAGGTTTCTCTATGCTATATTGATATTTCAGTCTTAACATATGGTATCAGAGCTCAAGGTATTGGGGTTTCGCTGCTACATCTGAGACACCTTGGAATTTACGCTATAATTTTTTTTATAAAATGTTTCAGAAGGAATGGCTTGGAGGATATTTAATAGACGGATCAAGGTATGTTGGGTTAAAATTTCATCTCCTGAGGTCTTATACTTTGGGAGATACATCCTGTGAAAGATAGGGTTTTGGAATCATCCTGAACTGAGTCATTGTCGATTTTTCGGTATAAATTTTTTTATGTAACGTTTTAGACCCTAAAATCCAGAGGATATTCATAGAAATTAGTAAGGTATCTGTGGTAAACATTTCATCTTCTGGGTCATCTTACATTTGTAGATACACCCTGTGGAAGATAGGGTATCTGACTAGTCCTATTGACTAGTCTCAAGAAGGTGTTCCAGGTAAAACAATCATAACTTTTTCCTAGAGTATCCAAATTGAGTGAGATAGGTTTCATTGGATAATGGACAGTTTTTAGTATTTTTGGTATGAGCTTAAAAATTTTATATCAATCATTTTGTGTGGGGCACGCTATACAAGTGATACCTCTCGGAAAGGCCAAAAATTAGAAAGTTGTGGGGAAGTTACCATAAATTCCACTTGGCACATCCAATTTTGATCAGACTTGTGGAATTGCAGAGAATAAATATCAAAGAACTATATAAAATAATTTTTCATACCTAGAAGGGCCGAAACTTGGGAGATACAATAGAAGAAAGATTGTCTAGCAGAACCACCTCAAAATCAAGGTTCAAAATTGATACTTGGCCAACATGCCACCCAAAAAGGGAACTGCTACACCAAATAAGCCTCCAGACAATCCTACTTGGACTCTTGATGAAGGTGAAGAAATGCATAGGGACATAAATGATTTACAAAAGAAGATAGTAACAAAATATGAACTACAAGAGATGGAAGCTAAGTTGGAGGCAAAGATGGATGCTTTAAAAGAGGAGATCATGGAAGTATTGAAATGTTTTGTAACAGAGAAGACACCTTAAAGTGAAAATGCATCCCATGAAATTCATGATGAGGACATAAGGAAGGTGAATCAAGAATGGAGAAACTCCAACTTTGGGTTGAATACCAACCACGTTCCTAAGATTGATATGAGGAAGTTTGATGGCAAGGACCCAATCACATGGATACTTTAGATGGAGCAATTCTTTGATCTACATAATGTGCCACATACACAAAAGGTACAAATTATTTCTTTATATTTAGAACCCAATCAATTTGTATGGTATCGATGGCTTTGTTCTCACAAATCACTCATCACTTGGACAATTTTCACGGAAGAAATGATAGCACACTATGAGGATACAAGGAGCAATACCTTGTTTAGCCAATTGATAAATCTCAAGCAAAAGAATTCAGTTACCGAGAACATTGAGAACTTCCAAAGATTGAATATAAAGGTAACAAATATTCCAGATGAGCAATTGATTTATGTATTCATAGGAACTTTAAAGGATAACATTCAACATGAGGTTCGCCTTTGGGAACCCAAATCATTGGAGAATGCATTTAAGGTGGCAAGAAATGTTGAAAGTAAAAATATGGCTATGGATACTAGAAGGACCAATCCTAAAAT
>JASDQU010249313.1:0-14924 GCA_032191745.1 Picea mariana | reverse complement strand
AAGGATAAGTGCTCTCTGTTATGGTATCATTTTCATGTATATGAATGTATTTCCGTTGTATATTTAATTATCGTTTAATTGAATCTTTAGACTATGCATGCTTTTTGACTACTGCTATTGCATGTTGTTAAATTCTTTCCTTTTATGCATCCTTAAATTTTAAAAAGGTATCGGTAAGAGAAATAAGTCCAAGGGTGGGCTTGAAGGTAGGGTACATGGGCCTGTGGGTGGTTGGGTATGTTACAATTTGGTATCAGAGCTTTTGGTTGAAACACTAGGCCGGTATGGGTCAGGTATGTTGGTCAGAGTCTCATGGTCAAGATTGAACTTTGACTGCGAAGTTGAAAATCTCAGGAGGAATGGCATTGCAGAATCTATGCAGGAATTGGAACGTCATAGATCCTTTGTAAGGGTTTTAAGGATCATGACCATTCCCCTTCGAATTCGGGAGAGATTGCCACTATAGTATCAGGAGAGATTAGGGATCGTTGGATCAAAGGACAGGTGAATAGGGGTCATCTGATGTAAAGGAAGAAAGGGTTAAGGTGCCAACCATCGGATCCCATTGGAGAGAGAGATCAATGGACAGGAGGCATTGCGGGGAACCAAGTTACACGAGAGATAATTTCCCAAGGTGATCCTGAAATCCAAACCACAGTTTCACCAAGGGGTTACGTGTTAGCATTAGGATAATTGCGGGGCGAAAAATGGGTTACTCCAAACCACCGATGCGTGCCCCTACAAATTGAAAGGAATGTAGTGATGTGACATGTTAGTACTCAAGCGACAAACCTCCGAAGAGAAGAAGTAGTCGGGGAGCGTTGATCTGTAGGAGGACACACGTCAACCGATCATGTGCTCTGGGTGAAAGCACTTCAGGAAAAGGTGAGTGAGGAGATGTTAATAATTGAGATTTCTGGACCCTGAAGATTCGAAGTGAATCGTAGTCGTCCGATCCAGGAGGAAACGCGACAGAAATCTGATCACTTCGGGGAAAAGCGAAGGTTTAAAGTTGAGATTTCTGAAATTTGAAGGCCCGAAGAAATCATAGTCATCGATCCATCAAAGACACACATCAATAGATTGCGAGCTTCAGATAAAAAAAATTCGGAAAAAGTTGAGGTTTGAGTTTTGCAAATTACAAAGGCCCAAAGGAATGGCAACTGTTAATCCTTGTAGGAGTAACCTTAGAAGTCGCTAAGTCTGGGGTTAATATGGGTTGTTTGATAAGGGAGAAACATTGCAGTAGCTTGGCCGGTTCAGGAATTTGGAGTTTGAGAGAAATGGAAGTGTGATAGTATGGAAAATCCCGAAGTCCCGAAGCCCAAAGAGCCAAAGTGATGGGGAATGATGACGTCACCTAGAGGTGATGTGGATCCTGGAATTCCCGAAGTGACGTGGCTTATGGATGTCACCTGCGATGATGTGGACAGATGGAATGTGTGCCACATTTCATGGTTTGCCTCCATTATTTCACCACGTGGTGATAGATCATGCAGTCCAGAGACTGGGCACTCCAGTGGGGAAGGATGTGATAGGTTGCATTGGGTCGAAAAATCCTGAAGGCCCAAAGGACAAAGTACATATCAACCGTTGATTCCAGAAGACACATGTCGAAGGATTGTCAACTTTGGGTAAAATCACTATGGGAAAACATGCAGGAGGAAAGTTTGAAACTTCTTAAGCCCAAAGAGATGAAGTGATTCACAATCGTTGATCTGTCGGAGGACACCCGTCAGAAGATCATGAACTCCAGGTAAAAGCGTTTTGGGAGGAGGCAAGAGAGGAAAGTTGAGACTCCCAAAGCACGGAGTCCCGAAGTGGATCTCAATCGTTGATCGTGAAAGAGGAAAAGGACCATTGATTCAATCCTAGTTGAAAGTTCCGAAGTCCCAAAGCTTTGGACAAGTGATTTTTCAGCTAAGCATGGGGTCATGGCCATGGTCATAGGAATATTGAGAGTTGAAGGAAGGAGGGATAAGGGCCGAATTGGTGCTCTTCAAGATAGAAAAGTGATAAGGAAGGGTTTAGTCGTGGTTTCTATTCGTGGTCACCTGGGAAGGTGGTTTGAAGGAAGCATCTACACATGATGAAATTCTATGTCAACCAAGGATAACATGACACTATTATTTTTAGAGAATGGGGATATGATCCCCATGAACAAAAAGAAATAAAGAGACCAATAGCATGGATTGGAAATTTTGTTTATCGTATGCATAATTCTAACAAAAAGGTCGCTTTCACATTTTGCATAATTAAGGGGCTTAAGCACATCATCTTATGATGCGTATTGAGGAAATGGAAGAAGGCGAGGGAGCCTCCAGTCATGATAAGGAGCTGAAGGCTAGAATACCAGAGTTGGTAATGCAGAGACAGAGTTTAATGGATGCAAGGGAAAAGGAGAATAGGAAACATTAATAGAAACGGTAAGAATCCCGAAGATGGAAGTGCAGAGATACAAGGAAGACAATGAGAGACTGATGAGAGAGAAAAGTCAGATAAATTCTCAAGTGTTGTAGAGATTAAATCAGTTGTAGAGACAAATGAATAAGGGATCAAACTAAAGACAAGAGGAAGAAGGAAGGTTCCATGAAAGAAGGGATGATCGTGGAAGAGATGGTTATTCCAGAAGTGCTAGCAGAGCTCATGGACACCACTCACCTCCTTACTTAGAAATAAAGTTTTATTCAGTGGATGATCACATAAGTAGTCCAGAGGTGTCTCCTGTCAGACACCAAAGGAGGAAATAAGAGGCAGATAGTTTGCAAGGAGAGCTCAAGAAGATCAAGCCACCTTCCCTTGAGGGTGAAAGAGAAAGGGAAGATAATGTTGAATCATGGTTTCTTGGAATCAAGAGATATTTTCAGTTGCATAACTATTCATCAAATTTGGAAGCCAGGATTGCCACCTACCATTTACACGGGAAAGCTACAATGTGGTGGGACCAATTGAAGCAAGTGGAACATGTTAATGAAAGTAGGATCACTTGGAAGCAGTTCAAGAAGTACTTCCAGAAGGAGTACCTCAAATAATTTCTATGATAAGAAAATGCAGGAGTTCTTTGAACTCAGGTTGGGAAGTATGACTATGGTAGAGTACGAGAAGAAGTTCTTGGGATTGTTAAAGTATGGCAAGTTCATTGGTGATGAGAAAGTGAAAACACATACATTTATAAGTGGACTTCCATTCTTTTATAAGGAAAATATCAAGTATGATGAGCCCAATACCTTCACTGAATCCATCAAGAAGTATAAATACCAGTATGAGCAAGGCCAGGGAAGAGAATCTATGCAGAAATATTGGAAGGACAAGAACAATGCGAAGTACGATCAGAGGAGGAAAGGATTCAAAAATCCCTTCAATAGGAATGAGCCTAATATAAATCATCAATATCGGTATGCTAAGGGAGATTTCAAGAAGGAAGATTCCTTGGGAAAAAGGGGAATACCACGAATCCAATGTTGGGGATGCAAGGAAGATCACCTATACAAGGATTTCCCACATAGAAAGGATAGAGTGAATACTGTACACAACATCCAAGAAGCTACAACAGTTGAAGATATGGGAAGAATCTATGCAGCTTTAAATGATCGAAAAGTAGAGTACCAGTCCAATATGATCAAGGTGGAAGGTAAGATCATAAATCAGCCTATTGCTATTTTGATTGATTCAGGAGCAAGTCATTGCTACATTGATCCTAAGATAGTGGATAGATTACATTTGGAGAAAAATAAACTTGGAAAATCAAGTTTGGTTAAGTTATCCACTGAAACCAAAAGAAGAATCCATGATATGGTCATAATTTGTTCCATAAATCTTAATGGCATGAATACTAGTATGGATCTAAATATCATACCATTGGGGTCTTATGATATTCTGATTGGAATGGATTGGTTGGAAAATCATCATGCTATCCTAGATTGTCATAACAAGACATTTACATGTCTTGATGGAAATAGAAAGCAGAGAACTATGAAAGGAGTTCCAAGGCCCATTGCTATATGGGAGATTTTATCCTTACAACTAAAAAGATGTTTTAGGAAAGGATGTCAATTGTATGCAGCTCATGTGGAAGAGACAAATAATACAAAGGGGCCAAGCCTTGAAGATTTCTCGGTACTATAGGAATTTGAAGATGTATTCTAAGAAACAACAGGATTTGCACCAAGGAGGGAGATAGATTTCTAAATTGATTTAGTGCTAGGAGCTACCCCGGTGTCAAAAACACCTTACAGAATGAGCACACCAAAGCTAAAAGAATTACAAATGCAGTTGGAGGAATTGTTGAAGAAAGGGTACATACGTCCAAGTGTTTCACCTTGGGGAGAGAGAATACTTTTTGTCAAAAAGAAGGATGGAACCTTGAGGTTGTGTATTTACTTCCGACAGCTGAACAAGTATCCTCTACCCCGAATCGATGACCTCTTTGATCAACTAAGAGGAGCAAAGATATTCTCAAAGATTGAACTGAGGGAAAGATACCATCAGGTAAGAATCAAGGAAGAAGACATTCATAAGACAACCTTTAGGGCCAGGTATGGGCATTATGAATTTGTAGTGGTGCCATTTGGACTGACCAATGCACCAACTGTCTTCATGTGCTTAATGAATGGCATATTCAGAAACTATTTGGATAATTTTGTCATAGTATTCCTGGATGACATACTTATCTATTCTAAGTCTAAAGAGAAGCATGAACATCACTTAAGACTGGTGTTGCAAGTACTGAGAAAACATCAGTTGTATGCCAAGTTGAGTAAGTGTTATTTTTATCAAAAACAGATCCATTACTTGGGACACATTATTTTAGAGCAGAGAATAACAATAGATCCAAAGAAGATCGAAGACATTAGAGGATGGCCAACACCCAGAAATGTGTCAGACGTCAGATTTTTTATGGGATTAGCTGGCTATTATAGAAGGTTCATAGTAGGGTTCTCTAAGATTTCTCATCCCATCACTTCTTTTCAAAATAAGGGAACTAAATTTGAATGGACACTCAAGTGTGAAAATGTTTTTAATCTGTTGAAGGAATTACTTACTAGTGCACCTGTGTTAAATATTGTTGACCCAGATGAAAGTTTTGTGATATGTACAGATGCATGTAAGAAAGGAATTGGGGGAGTCCTCACACAAAATGGACATGTCAATGGATATGAGTTTAGAAAGATTAAGGAACATGAGATGAACTATGCCACACATGACTTGGAACTTGCTTCCATTGTTCATGCCTTGAGGATGTGGAGGCATTATCTCATGGGGAAGAAATTCAAATTAAGGACAGACCACATTGGCCTGAGTATCTTTTTGAACAACCAACATTGAATTCTAGGCAAACAAGATGGCTATAATTTTTAAGTGAATATGACTTCGATATCAAGCATATCAAAAGAAAGGAGAATAAAGTTGTCGATGCACTTAGTAGAAGAGTGCATACCATGCATGCTACTGTTGTCAGTATGCATCAGTCATACTTGAAGAGCGGAATTTTAGATGGTCTTGTTACAGAACAACAGTACCTACAGGTAAAGGAAAGCTTACATCAAGGAGATGTACAACAGAAAATAAAGGAGTATGAGATAAAGGAAGACAGATTACTCATGCATAAAAATAGAATCTATGTTCCTAGTTGTGGAGAAATGAGGAATTTGGTAATGAAGGAAATGTATGATGTCCCTTATGCTGGACATCCTGGTTACCAGAAAACAATTACAATAGTAAGAAGCCAATTCTTTTGGCCGGGAGTGAAGAAGGATGTTTCTGATTATATCTCTCGATGTATGGAATGTCAGAAGGTGAAGTCCAAGCATAGGCACCCAGTGGGTTTGTTGCAGCCGTTGCCAATCCCAGAGAAAAAATGGGAAGTGATCACCATGCATTTCATCACGGGATTACCTAGAACGAATAAGCAACATGATTCAATCATGGTGGTGGTTGAAAAATTAACAAAGGCTGCTAATTTTTTTCCTGTGAAGACAACGCATACAATGACTAATATTGTAGAAATTTTCATGAAGAAAATTACTAGGTCGCATGGGATACCTAGGACAATCGTCTCGGACAGAGATACAAAGTTTACCTCCAATTTCTAGAGGGGATTATTTAAAGGATTTGGCACAAATCTAAACTTTAACATAACATATCATCCCCAGATATATGGGCAAACATAGAGAGTCAATTGAATAATTGAAGACATGTTGAGAATGTATGTGATGGATAAGCCATCTAAGTGGGAAGATTACTTACACTTGGTTGAGTTTGCATATAATAATGGGTATCAAGATTCATTGAGAATGATCCCATTTGAAGCCTTGTACGATAGGAAATGTGATACTCCAGTAAACTAGGACAACCCAATAGATAGAGTGGTACTTGGGATGGAGTTGCTCATGGACATGGAAGACCAGGTGGTTAAGATCAAGCAGAATTTAAAGGCATCTTAGGATAGACATAAAGTTTATGCATACAAGAACATGACAAATAGAGAATTTAAAGTAGGGGAGCATGCACTTTTGAAAGTGAATCCCAAGAAAAGATCATTGAAATTGGGTAGTTGTATAATGCTGGGAACCAGATTCTATGGTCCATTTGAAATATTGGACATAATAGGGCCAGTTGCATACATGCTTACATTGCCTACTTCCATGAATGTGCATAATTTATTTCATGTATCTTTACTAAATAAATATGTACATGACCCTAGCCATGTTATTGATTAACATATGATTCAGGTAGAGATGAAGGGATATTTTCAGGTTCAACCAGTGCGGGTATTGGACAGAAAAGTCAAAATGCTCTAGAATCAAGTTATAGAGCTGGTAAAAGTTCAATGGACCTGCTACGGTCCTGAAGATGCTACCTGTGAGAATGAAGATGCCATGCGTGCAGAGTACCTGCAAAATTTTGAATAAATTTGATATTTTGATCTGTATTTTGTATATGCACCGAGGAAAGTGCCAAAATAAGGGGGAGGGAATGTAACACCCCAAGTTTTGAACCCCTATTTTAAATAATGTATTGTTACAATGTTGAGAGGTTGGGGTGCCCAAAAAATTAATAAAAGGCCATTGTGACCAAGACATGTAATGTTTTCTATCATTATTAATAATAAATACATGGCTAGGTACCAGAAGGACAAGGACTAGAGTTATAGGGGGCTATGATTCCACAAGAGAGGGGGATTGAGGGGCTAAGTGTTATTCCTATGTTAATTACCCTTTTCTACTAAGGGAGGGGATCGATTACGTGAGATTCTTGGGGAAGGCCAGGAGGTTCTTTATTCCCCACGAAGTTACTTAAACCCTCCTCTGGTATTATGGGGGGGTTAGAATGATGGCTTGTTCACTGATTTCCAGTACGTTCATTCATTTACCTCATGCACTTTCATGCACTCACTCACCCATTCATTCATCCATCCTCACCTACGTCTTGGATGGGGAAAGGGAACCGAACTGTTGAGGATTAGCCATGTGATATTTGGATGTAGTGGTTGCTGGTGTGATCCAGTCATAATTTGAGGCCTGGATGTCTAAGATGCGTTGGCCTTTGTCCAATGTTGCTCACAACTGCGAGTCTTGAGATTTCCAACATTGATATTATGGACCAGTTGTGTTGGAGCTTGAATAAGGAGAAGGACTTCTTGAGGGACTGCATGGTAGAGAAGGGTGGATGTACCTTCTCTTGGGTGGTGCAAGCTAGGTAGAAGAGAGCTCGGAAGCCTGTGAGAGCTTGGGTGTTGGCTGGTTTGGGAAGCCAAGTAACACTCTAGAACCATCCTTGTGGATTCATAGCCCTGGCTCAAGGGTGACGTTGTTGTTGAGATTTGGAACAGTAGTGTCTATGGTTGGGTGGAAAGTACTTGGTCTGCAACTAGTTGGTGTCATATTTCATAAAGATAAGTGCTCTATGTTATGGTATCAATTGCATGTATATGAATGTATTTCCGATGTATATTTAATTATCGTTTAATTGAATCTTTAAACCATGCATGATTTTTCACTACTGATGGTGCATGTTGTTAAAGTATTTCCTTTTATGCATCCTTAAATTTTAAAAAGGTATCAGTAAGATAAAGAAGTCCAAGGGCGGGCTTGAAGGTAGTGCACCCTGACCTGTGGGTGGCTGGGTATGTTACAACTCTTCAACCCACCATTGTTATTCTATTTTTCAAAGGCTTATTGTTGGCAGTCATAAGTCCAACAAAACCTAAAAGTGCTAGCCAAGCCACCGTTAGGTTTTCTATCCCAGTTGACAAGGGTTTGTGAAGAATCTACAATTATGATGAACAAAACTATGATGGAAGATAAGCTTGATGGATCAACAACTTCAAGTTCCTGGAAGACAAGAATTCAAAGGAATACTTATTGTGGGTGACACAAAAAAGGTGACAATGTGACTACCTCCTTCATGAAGATGTCAAAGAACATAGATCAGCCATGTGCCATTAGAGAAATCATATAAGCACCCTGAGGTATGCACTTGTATATATATTATTTGTATCATTGTCATGAGGGTAATTGCAAGACGAAGGAGCCTTTTGTTGAAGTCATGGATCCATAGGGATCTCAATGCATTCAAAGGAACAACACACTAGAAGTGAAGACTCCAGGTTTGATTATTGTAATTTTCGTTCCTCTAACCTATATTTCTAAATTTTTCTACATTACAACTAAGTGTTGTATCTATGACAACAATCCTTAAATTGTTTTCATTCTAGAGATGTACTCATTATTCTCCTTTAGGATATATTCTTGTTTTGGTTCCTCTTGTTTTCTTTTCCAAGACAAGTTAAGAACAAAGGAAGATGCTTATCCTTTAGAGAGAGTCACTTGACTCACAGGGAGTCAAAACTATTTGAGAAAGAGGAAGAATAGAACCATCATTTATAGAACCAATGCAATAATGCATGATCAAAATCTTTCTATGATTCCATGGGAATAAGCATGCATGAAACAACATATGTCTAGAACAAGAGTCCTCACCAGACTTTGAAAAAAATACCTCCCGAAGAAACCTTCACCAGAGTGAAGCTTGAGATTGAACACTTCAGGATATTTGGGTGCCTAGTGTATTTTCATGTACCCAAAGAGAAGAAGTCCAAGATAGACCCTTCAGGGAGAAAGGATACATTTATGGGATAACAATGAATCTTCGAAGACATTCTAGATTTACATCCTTGGTCAGAGACAAATTGAGACAAGCGGATATGTTGTCCTTGAAGAAGAGATAGCCTTTCAAAGATTCGAAGAATATCAGATGGATATTGACAGTGAGACAATACCTTCTCTCTCTTCAACATTTAAGAGGGAGACAAACATTATTCGAGTGATCCATTTGCTCGAGTTGATATGTCCAGAGATATTGCAGTAGGGAATAAAAGGCTTGCCTAGGCTCACTCTGTAGGAGGAAGAGGAACATACAATCCCCTCAAGGCACATCCCAAAAAAGAAAAAGAGTTTTTCTATCTATCCTTCAGTCATGATCCACTTCATTGATTTTGATCCTCATTGTCTTGGAGAAGCAACGAGAGAACATGTATGGAAATATGCCATAATAGAAGAATACCAATATATCTTAAAGAAATATGTATACGATATTGTTGAGAGACTATAAGAGAAGTCTGTGGTAACTTCCAAGTGGATCTATAAGATCAAGAATGCAACTGATGGAAGTGTCAATAAATACAAAGCGAGATATATAACCAGAGGATTATCACAAACATAGGGAGTTGTCTATGATGAGACACTTGATATAGTAAGCCCGATACACTTCCATCCGTACTACCATCCATGAGTTGGAAAATATATAAGATTGATGGATTCTTGATAAGTTTGGGTTTCAGCAAGAGTATTGTTGATCGAAACCTATATTATTACAATGTTGGTGACGAGAGACTGATTTTGATGACTTATTCAAAAATACTTGTTGTTGGATACAATTAAGCTTTGACTTTTGATTTTGGGATGAAGGATATGAGTATGATGCACTACTTCTTGGGAAAAGAAGTATGATAGAGGACCGATGAGATTTTCCCAAGTTAAGGAAAATATATAGTGGGAATATTAAAGAAGTTCAGTATGAAAAAATGTAAATCCACGGTGATGGATTTGAAGAAAATGAATGATGATGATTCAGATGAGATTGATCCACAACTTATTGGATCATTGATGTATCTGGTTAACACCATAACTGATTCATGCTATGCAGTGAATGTACTTGGTAATTCCATGAGTCAGCTGAGACAGACTCACTGGACAACAATGAAACATGTATTGAGATATCTACGAGGAACAGTTAGATATGGCCTGAGATATGTCTCCAGTGTAGACTTGAGTTTGTAGGGATATGTAGAATGAATAGAAAGTAGAGTGGACCGGAAGAGCACATCCGATTGTTGTTTTACCATGAAGTTTGCCATGGTTTCCTGGTGCAGCAGGAAACAAATCCCTATGGCCTTGAGTACCGCATACGAAGAGTATATATCATTGAGTATGTGAAGTAGTGTGTCTTCACAAAATTCTGACAGATTTACTTGTTCATGAGATGGATTCTATGATTATAGCCAGAGATGTTTGAATCTCTTTGAGAAACTTGTGTTTCATGATAGATCAAAACACGTTGAGATAAAACATCACTATATTAGAGACATGATGCAAAGGAAAATAGTACACATGAAGTACCTTCCTACACATGAGGATATTGCAGACATCTTCACCAAATTATCTTGGTGAAGGATACCTCCCTAGCTGAGAGGGAGTGTTGATGACTACAACCAAGACAAAGTTCAAAGTAATTTTGCATGAGACTTGTCCTGATGAATAATTCCTCCCTAGATGAGAGGGAGTGTTGATGATTACAACTACGTGAGACATTGTCCACAACACACACTGATTGAGTCAATCTGAGAGAGAGTCCCTGAGATAGATGTGTGGTTCCTATATGAGATAGAAATGGAATATAGTGATGGCCTCCTCCTTACAGAGAGTTGAGAATAACTCTAGATTATTCTCCTATGTAATTCAATGAGAAAGGATATTTGCTGAGTTGGATGTGCATGTGGCTGAGCACAAGGTGAACATGTGAATTCCCATAGAGTTGGGTGCACTGTCATGAGACAAAGATGAAGATAATGTATTAGCCTCCTATGAGAAGAGAGTTGAGATGATGAAATCCAGATGACTCTCCTATGTAATGCAGTGGGAAAGAAGATCTGTTGACTGGATGTGCCTATGGACGAGCATATGTGAACATGATCCTAGTTGTTGAGCATTAGTGAGAGTGGTTCTCCTATGTAATGCGGTGAGATAGAGATATGGAAATCCCTATGGATGTGCCCCTAGTGGCTGAACACTAGTGGGTGTATGATATCCTTTGTTATATTTTTCAAGAGTTAGACCCTCTTATAACCCTAATTGTAATGTAAAGGGTACAATTTGGCCCCACCTTAATGTAATTGATAATTAATGTAAAAGATAATTAATCTAGTTATTATTAATTATATCGTGAGTTAGAGAGGTCAGCCTTGTTGTGCCAATAAGCACTTTTGTTGACAGGTCAAGTCTAATATAAGTAAAGGTATATTCCCCATTTCAGAATCATATCTTTTGTGTGATTTTGGAAATTTCAGCAAGTACATCTACTTAGGAAACATGTGCACCTCTCTTGGGCGCTAGTCTTCTAGGGTTTGTGAGCACCCTTTTGTGTGCTAGATTTTCTTGGTTGTGGAGGTATTTATCTTGAAGAATATAGAAAAGGATTGGTTGGGTTTTCTTCTCTTGTTGAGAAGGGTTTCGCAGGATACTTCTTGTGTACTTGTGCATGGTGTTTCTTCTTGTGATCTTGGTTGCTGCAACACAATTGTTTATGGTTAATGTAAAATGATAAAATGGAATGAACTTCATGCTTAAAACTTGCTTATTTAAAAATCAACATGATGTGCCCCTTTTGAAGAATCTCTTGGAAAGGACGCCTGATTTCATCATTCCCCATCATGGAGCACCAATAGACTGGTCCATTAGGTAGAGGTGTGCTGGGGGTTAGATCAATTGGATGCTTGACGTGGAAGTGTGTTGGTACTCCTGTAGGTGATGAGAATATGTCTCTGTATTCTTACATGATCCCGTCCACTTGCTTCTGCTACAAAGAGATTCATTGTTTAGAGGCCACATATCTGGCAATGACCTTCTGCTTACTGTGAGCACAGATCACAAAGAAGCATTAACACATTTGGCCCATTTTGCGACGATTGTTTCGACGCTTATGCGACGTTATGTCATTTATATGGTGACAAATTTGGAGTCTTTGAAACGTTGGTTTAGGTGACGTGGAATTTGCGATGAACTTGAGAAAACATCGCATAAGCGACGATATAGGCAAACAATCTCAAACCAACTTTTTGTCTATAATGCGACAACAACTTTTATAGTTAAACTGATGCATCAATAGAAGCCGTCGTTGCATATTCGATGACAAATTTTTTGTTGTTTATGTAGCTAAACCAATGCAAACAATAGAATTTGTCGTCGAATCGGCGATGAAAACTTTCCGTTGTTTATATAGTATAACCATCGCATAGATAAAAGTTGTCGTTGGATATCCAACGACAACTTTTCGTTGTCTATATGGAAAAACCCCCTCATAGATAAAATTTGTCGGTGGATATCTGACGACAACTTTTTGTTGTCTATATGGAAAAACTGTCGCATATATAAAACTTTTCATCGGATATCCGACGACAACTTTTCGTTGTCTATATGGCAAAACCGTTGCATATATAAAAGTTGTCGGCGGATATCCGACGACAACTTTCCGTTGTCTATATGGAAATATCGTCGCATATATAAAAAATTTCGTCGGATATCCGATGACAAATTTCCATTGTTTATATAGCAAAATCGTCGCATATATAACAGTTGGCGTTGGATATGCGACGACCAAAATTGTTTTAGAAAAAAAATAAAAAAATATTTTGGGCATCAATTTTTATATTAATATTAATATTAAATCCCAAAGTTTATTGCATGAGCCCCATATTGATTTCACAAAGCCTTGGGACTTCTTTGATGGAGCTTATCAAGGCTCGCCAAAAATATGTGGGGATGGAGTCATACTCTTTGGAGCCAATCATGGCACTATGCTTGGAGAAAATATTTATGTTCAAGGAGGCCTCATTTTTCCATATCTACATGGATTTTAATAAAAAATAGGATATGTTGTCAAAATAAGCCATCATTCTACAAGTCTCCTTGTGGGAATGTGAATACAAGGACAATACTCTACTAGAAGCTACTCAATTGTCTATGTTTTGATGTTTGGTTGATAGGTCTTTGGCTTGAAAAAATACATATTTCAGCATCAAATTTTTCCATTACACTCCATTTCACACACTTGATAAGAACTTACATATTTTACAACCAATCATTTGCAGAAGCTTAAAAAAAGCATGCATGGACCGTACTCTTGGTTGGAGTGAATGCAAAATGGAAGGGTTTATCAGTGGTTAAGAAGAGAAAGAATAAAGGGAAATGAACTGAATGTTTTTTCATCTGCATCTCTTCATTGTTGAGTGAAGACAGTAAAAACTATAAACCGGGTCTGATAAAAGCATAACAAAATGGAATTAGTTTCCTTGTCTTTATTTGAGTATGTGACTGGCATTAATTTCATTGCCTCCATTTCCTTGTGTCGTCTTTATTTGAGGACATGACTACATATTATGAATATTGGATATTTCATTGCCTCCATTTCCTTGTGTCGTCTTTATTTGAGGACATGACTACAGATTATGAAGATAGATTGGATATTTCATTGCCTCCATTTCCTTGTGTTGTCTTTATTTGAGAACATGACTACAGATTATGAAGATTGGATGATTGGTTTTGGCAATACATCCAGTTTGACAGTGTGGTCCAAAGGTGTTTGTTTTAGTGAAAGAAAGACAATGATAGTGGCAGGTATTGCTATTATCTCACTAGAGTTTGACATGAAATGCTTCATGATGGACAAAGATTCTTAGATTATCTCATACGTAATGGTGTTGTATAGTGTCTCTCTGCACAAAAGAAAACAAAGTATTATTCAAAAGGTAACTCATTCCTATCACTATTTCAACAATCAAATCAAGTTGGGGTGCGGCTCTGGTCACAAATGCCAAATCAATTTGGATGTAAAGCTTTCAATCTAGGGGTGAAGCTTTTGTTATAAGTGTCAAATCAATTTGGATGTAAAGATTTGGTCACAAGTGTTAATATGTATCAAAATGTTAATATGTAGTTGAAATTGTTCGCCTCACAAATGCCAAATCAATTTGGATTCTTTCATAAATGTCAAATCAATTTGGGTGTCCTATGTTTTCATTAGAATGGGACTATAGTAAAAAAATATGATAAAAAATGAGTAAAAATGTAGAATATTTAAACTACATTTTTTCATAAGTATCAATATGTAGATAAACATTTTTGTCATAAGTGTCAATATGTAGATAACATTATGATGAAGATGAGTTTGATGGGGACACTTGTGCTTATTATTGGCAGAGTTGGATATCTTTTTGTTGTGTCACTTATAAGTCTACTCCCTTGAAATGACTCTTGTCATAAATGTCAAATCAATTTGGATGCTAATCTCTTGTCATAAATGTTAATATGTAAATGATAATATGATGAAAATCAATCAATTATATATGTTTGGGTTGTATCATTTGCAAGTCTATTTCTTAAAAAATGCTTTCACAAAGAATTTATTGTGCCTGATGGAGGCATTATAACACATGTAAAGGACACACTTGTCCCTTTCTTTTTTCATCCAAAGCTTACAAAAAAAGTTACAAGCTTATGCATTTGTGTTAACAACAAACATTTCACTCGAATACCCTTTTCCTATGAGGGAAGAATAAATTTTATTTTATTGAGATACATAGTCTAAAA
>JASDQU010249310.1:3352-13922 GCA_032191745.1 Picea mariana | reverse complement strand
TCCTACCCTCACTCAAACTCAAGAATTAATCCTAAGGTCAAATGAAGGAGTTAAATCATCTTAGAGAGAACCAACATTCAAAATAAAATATGAAAACAATATATAAAATTGAAAAGCAAGTGATCAAACTAAAAAAATCATGAAAAAGAAAATTAAACTAAATTAAACTAAAAGAAATCCCACAAGAAAAAAACATCAGTTATAATAACAAACTAAAAAAATAAAAAGGGAACATGGTAGCATGGGATAAAGAAACAAACTCTGAATGCTATATATAAACAAATTTGCATTACAACTCCAGCAATTGAAATACAGGTAAAATCTTCACCAGTTAAACTTTTCACACAAATCCAACAAGAATGATTTTTAGGATCAAGTACATAATTTGGTCATCATGACTAGGAATATTATGAGGAACAATGATCAAGAAAACTAATATCAAATAAATCTCCCTATTCTAATAATTTTGAACCTTTTAGTGGTAACTCCAATACAAATTCTTGAAATGATTAGAATTAAAAATCCAATAAATTCATGAGTTACATTTCACAAGAATTCACACCCTACAAGCTTACTGTCATGGATAAGGTCTTGGTAAAATAATATTTTGAAAGTGCATGACCCTCAATCTTATAAATTGCATTGACCATCATTAATCAAGGTATTCACTACCTCTTTCATTATTAATCCTAATCATCTAAATGATTTTATCGCTAACACTTGATGGGATAAGAGAATAAACCCACTTCCATGAAGAATTAAGCAAAGAAATAAGTAAAATTATGTACAAATAAAAATAAATAAACTATATCGAAAAACAAACAAAAGCAAACTATGAAATCCATTAAAAGAAGAATCAACTTGAAAGATAAACATAGAATCCTAGAAACATGGGACACATCATGAACATCATACAAAAAGGTATTTCTAGTGAAACCTCAGAAAATAAAGGCAAGAATTGGGAAAGATAGGTCAATCCTTCGAAATAAATCCCAATAGACATATTCCTAGTATAAAGTTCACAATATAGAAGGGAAAATAAGAAAGGTCATAATAATTAATGATCACACAACATGAAATCTCATAATTAATTGACCTATATAAATTTTCCCTTCCATCTAATGAAACAATTAAATTTTTCTTAGTACCTAACAACATAGGTTAATGGAAATTCTCAACAAAAGATATTTTCAAATTATTCATGTGAAACATTCGTGAAACATTCAAACCCTCAAGACTCGGTTCCACAAATAAGTCCCTTACGAATTTGAAAACACCAATATTTCAATCTCAGAAATTGCATCTAATATCTTTCACCAAAGTATCAATTTCTCCTTACCATGAAACATGATTAATGATTCCAAATATTCAAATGATTTTAACAGTTTAATATGATGAGGAAAGAAAATAATATTATAGCTATGGAGGAAAATTAGAATAATTATCATGACTCAAAGTGATTACAAACAACAATTTATCTAAAAGATATTTCCATTAATAATATATCAAAAAACTAATCAGAAACCATATATGAAAGAGAATCAAGGATGAGTTTCTAATACGATGGATACAGTCTAAATATTGATAGAACAAATATTTTCAAGGCAATCTAGACATGAAAGTTGAAGAGTAATATTTTCTTGAGTTGTCCAAACATGTTTCCAATTTATAGAGAAGAATGTCTTTAGCTTCTAGTTTTAACAACCTGCTTATATACAAAAATAAAATTGAATTAAGAAAGAATATAACTTGATAGGAAGACTCATCCTTAAATAACTGATTCAATTGAATAAATTTATTTACAAGCGAAAAGAAAGGAACTAAAACTAAAATTCATCAAAGAAAATATCTCAAAGAGAAAACTTTGTTGGGTTTCACTTTGTTAACTCTACACTGTAACATGTCGGTTGAAATCAATTTAAGAAAATGATCAATATCTCAAAGAGAAAACTTTGTTGGGTTTCACTTTGTTAACTCTACACTGTAACATGTCGGTTGAAATCAATTTAAGAAAATGATCAATGGGAATGTAGCCATGTGTATAACTCCAAACCTATGATAAAATAAACATCAAAAGGAATTAAAAGGGATTGTAGTTGTCTTAATCTAATATGGAAATAATTTTAACACTCAAGCTTTCCTTAACTATGTACAGGACAACAAAATAAAAAATCAAAGATAGTCCGACTAAGAAATATCTTTCCAACCAAAATTCAGTTAATATAAATATATCAAATTAGAAATCCTTGAGTGTTCATTTTCATAAAAATAAAAGGAACTACAATGTTTTCTTCCATTTTTTAAAGTTCCTTTTCATTACTTAGAATGACAAGCTATCCATCAAAACATCACTACGAGAGAATTATGAATGTCATGGTATGGACAATGAACATAAAATTAATGTTTCTCTTTTGTGCGGAAACTAAATGTTTCTCTTTTGTCAAACACAATTTTTTACAAAAATCCTGTCCAATGGAAAACATCTGCATACCAACTCCCTAGTTCCTTCACGAAATTCCTTTTCTTTTCAGCCAACAAGTCCTTTTATAAAAGGAAAAAAAAGAACTTAATAGAGACTAGAACCAAGATTAGACTACACTAACAACTTAAAAAGAAAATAATCTACAACTGTAATTTATTCAAATGAAAAAATAGTAGTAAAGGATTTAACCATTGGGTACATCTTAGAAAAGAGTAATATGTAGACTTACCTATAAGAATAAATAATTCTTCTCTTTTCTTTATAGTTGAATTAATTGAAAATCAGAGTCAAAACAATTATTTATAGAAAAGAAATTAAATTAATCTAAATTATGTGCAGGACTTTTCAAAACCTCTCAGAGAGTTCATTTCCAAAAAACTCTTTGGCAATCTAATAAAATTACTGAAATCTTTACTGTGAAGATTAGTTTCCTTAGATGTCAAATTCTTTAAATATTGAACTTTTATTATTAAATGTATGAAATATATGAAAAGCAAAAAAATAGGGAAAAAAATAAACACTCACACACCGTCAAAAAATAAACACAAGATATGAGCTAGGAAACTCAATATGAGAGAAAACCTAACTAGAAGGTGAGGCCTCTCTACTCTCTTTTATTCAAAGGAAAGTACAAAGAAAGAGACATTGTATAAGGAGTTTCCTTTGACATTGTGGCATGTATGGATGCTACTAAACATGTGCTCCTCTTTTATGCTCACATAATACCACTCTTAGATGTTTTCTCAGCTATGGAACATGATACAATGCAAATGAATGGAACCCCTTCTCCTCCTAGCGCCCCAATATTTAGCATAGTCCAATAGTCATCTAGGGTTAGGGTATTGAATTCCTCAGCCCTCAATTAGTGATCAGGTTTGGACCTTCTAGAATTTTCTAGAAAATACACTACATGGATAGCCCCACACATTTAAGTAATGGGGGATGATGTGGCATCCACTCGCACCATGGTTGTTAAAACAATAGGTCAACTTGATAACTTTCACATATGAACTTCGATTGTGGTGATTCATGCATCGTTGGAAAGGTATTATTGTGTATAATATATCTACTTGGTCGATAGTAAGGTTTAGACCATATAAAGTGGTGTTTGATGCCTCAAAATGGCCCCATAAGATTTCATATGATTTTTTGGACTTAAATTTCCAAATAGGGACCAGGTGCCAAAATGGCTATGCAAGTTGATTCCTCCAATTTGTTCACCCATAAAGCATCGAGATAGATGAAAAACAATATAATGATCCAATCCAGATAAAAAATCCTAGAAGTTTTTATCTTAAAAAACATGTGCATTAGGACACTATTCACTCAAATTTGTTTATACATAAATAAATCAAATTCAAAAAATAACCCAACTCTAAAATTTATAAATGAAAGATATAATAATATGCAAATTGTAGGGTAAGTGAAGCTACAACCAAAACGTAAATTAATTGTTCATATTGATTAGTTTAAAAATGTGATAATTGATTAAAACATAAAGAGAATTTGGTGAATTCTCTATGGTAAAATCCATTAACCTTATTTTTATGTTTAATTGATCAATGAGTGATAATTGATTAAAACTTAATGAGAATTTGGTGAATTCTCTCTATGGTAAAATCTATTAACCTTGTTTTTATGTTTAATTGATTCATGGGTATTTCAATTGTAGATTGTGAGATCAGTATGTAGTTGTAGTTTTTTGTGATTTTAATTGCAAATTTATATTAATAATAGGGAATGTGCTTGTGTAACCAATCTTGGACAAAAAGAGTGTTCAATGCCAAAAATAGGTATATTCTTTCTATTGTTTTTTTTTTTTTAAATAAAGTAGAAAATATGTATTCCCTTAAAAAAATTCAAAAAAGTATAATGGTCCTTGCTTTCCACCTATTCTGCCACAGCAAGGAAACCAGAACATGTGGTTCGCCAAAACATGTAATAATCATAAGAATGTTTTCACAGTTTAGCTTGCCAGATGTCATATTACTAACATTAGATGTGTCTTGTGTCATGCACCAGAGCTCATGGCCACCATGGCTATAGCTATAGATCATAAAAATTAACAAAACTAAAAAGAGAAGAACCCTGAAATGTAAACTAAGAGAGAATCTAGAAATTTGGCAAACCTGGATGTCCATCGATGGTTTAGGTGAATATGAGCTTATGTCCACAGGTTAGACAATGAGTTTTCTCCGGAGCATATGACAAGGAATCGAGCAAGAGGTCCATGCATCGGATGAGAGTGCATTGAGTCTGATTTTGATCCTCCAAGATTCTCCGCATATCAAATATTAGTTGCAGGTGGTTGTCCGAAAACCGATGAGGGTTGGGCATAGTATGCTCAATTTTTCCATCCGCTTCTGCATCCTTGTTGGCACAGGGGCAGAACCAGGGTTCAACTCTAACAGTTACTGGCCCTTTTGACAACACTTGTGGATTATATGTGGTCTCACCTGAAGTAGCAATAGGGGGTTGCAGGACACAGGTGTCTACAACGAGAGGAAATGCAAGTGGATTCAAAGGAACAACACACAGAGATCTAGTTATCCTTTACCAATTTAGGTCTACTTCGCACATTTATATCTCCATCTATCACAATAATGCAATAATAGACTAAAAAGAAGCAAAGAACACAACATCAAATAAAGAGGACAACAAGATATACGTGGCTCACCCTCTCTCTAGGTCTACGTCCACATAACTGCGTTTCTTGATATATTATGTGAAAACATATAGTTTTATCTGCACAATTAGCCTCCAAATCTCTCTCTCTTTTTCTCTTCTCTATCTCCACTCCCTACACACCCAGCTGGAGGATTGATCTTCTCACCCAGCGGAAGATCTTACAATACAGACTCTCTCCCCTCACAATACTTCTCTTACACAATGACAATAATCACTCTCTTAACTCACAATGACCAACTCAGAATGAAAAACAACGAACAACCAACCCATCCTAGGTACTCTAGACATTTATTTATACATTACAATGGAAAACATCTAGGTGTCAAAAACCTAGATCCTAAAACCCTAAGTCTAAAACCCTAGGTCAAATTGACCCACGTTTTCAGGGCTTCGCCAACCTATCTTTCTATCTTTCCTATGAGGTGATCCAAAGCATTCGTTGGTGGCTTCTTCCTCTTGATGAGTTTTCCATGATCCATCTTCCTTGCAGATATGTTCTCATCGATTTTCTCATCCAACGACCCTTTTTCCATTACTTCTCTCCTTCCATTCTGCCTCTTTGATCACTTCGACCCAATCTCAGTCAATGTGTCTTCCATGTAGTTCATAGTTCACCTTTCTTTTCCATAACCAAGGGCCAATAGGCCCCCAACACTCACATGTGAATCATCCCAAGGCACTACAGGTCTGAACCTTCTGTTTACTTCATCTTCAGACTACGCAGCGCAACCTATGCTCTTTGTTTTGTTCCTCCCTTCCTTGTGTAGACTATATTTTCTGTGTCTGGTACCCAGTTTCAACTGCACCCTATACCTAGACCCTTCTTATTATGCTTTTACTAAGAGCTGCGAGATAGTTGGTTGTCATAGTACAATTTCAACCGGCTCCCATTGACCAAACCTTCCTTCCATTCTCCATTCAAAGTCTTCAATTGCGCAACTCTTACTTCTGTAACATAGGAAACCTCATATGGCCGAAGCTAATGTGTCCTTAACTTCCATGGATGCTTCGTGAACTTGATGTCGTATACCAATACCATATCTCCTTACTTGAATGATTTCTTTTTGATATGTCTGTTGTGATAGGACTTTTCTCTTTGCTTCTGTCCCTGCTGATAGAATCCTGCAATAAACCCATCTTCTTCCAGTTCAACCAACTATGCAAGCCTGTCTTGCACAACGCCTGTGTTGTCCATACCTGTAAATGCTGCAATTCTCAATCTAGGAATGAGATATTCCATAGGTACGACTGCTTCTAGGCCATAGACTAGCTTAAAGGGAGTCTACATTGTCAAATTTTTGCAAGTAGTTTTGTATTCCCATAACACTTTTTTTACTCTCAAATCCTAATCATCCATGTTCACACTGCAAATGTTCGTCAACGATTTCTCCAAGATATTATTGAAAGCTTTGACTGTACCATTCACTTGTGGATGGTATGGAGTGCTCTTCTGGTGGTGAAATTCAAATTCCCAATTCAAGGATTCAATAGTCTTATTGATAAAATGCGTACCTTGATCTCTCATAAGGATCTTTGGGCATCCAAATCTGGTTATGATATCATCAAATATGAATCGTACAGCTGTAGTTGCACTACAATCCTTGATTGTTCTTGCTTCTTCCCATCTAGTCAAATACTCTGTCACAATGATGATGTATTGAGCTCCTGTGCGCTTTCCTGGTGGGTTGATAGGCCCCACAAAATCAATGGCCCATTTCTCAAATGCCTGTAAAGTTAGTTGAGGTGCTAAAGGCATCTCATCTCTTCTAGAAGGTTTCCAAAATCTTCTGCACTATTTATTTTCCTGCATAATGTCCTCCTATTATGCCTTCATGTTCTTCTTCTAGAATCAATGGTCTTTCTACCTCCATAATGCATCTCCTCAAGAGATCATGAGGTCCCATATTATATAGTTGTCCAGCTATAAGTGAAAAATCTATAGCATAAACTACCAGTTGTTTCTTCTGAATGATTGTATATTTGCGAGGTGTCATTCCTGTTGATAGGAACTGGACTATCTCAGCGAAGTGATCATCAACCTATTTGATGGCCAACAACTTTTCATCTGGTAGTGTATCCTCCAAACTGGTAAGTTCCTCTCCATGTTCTAACCTAGACAAGTGGTCAGATCCCTAGTTCATTCTCCCTAGATTGACCACAATCTCAAAATTATATTCCTGGAATAACAGTAGCCATCTACATATTATTTCCCCAAACACTAGCTTGTTGACTAGGTATTTCAATGCAAAGTGATCAGTGAACATCTTAAAATGTCTTCCCAACAATTAGTTTCAAAATTTCTGTAGCACGTACACCATGGATAAACCTTCTCTCTTAGTGGTAGTGTAATTTATCTCAGCTGTGAAGATATTCCTTCTAGTAAAGGCTAACAGATAATCAATATCTCTTGCTCCTGGTTGTGCTAACACTACTCCTATTGCAATAGATGATGCATCAGCATGCACATGGAATTCCTTACTCCAATTTGGGAAAACCAGAATGGGTGTAGTGACCATTTTCTGTTTCAGTGTGTTGAAGCTCTGCTGACATTCCTCTGACCATTGAAACTGACAATCTTTCTTTGATAACTTCTCCATAGGCGTTGTTATCTATGCATATCCCTTGATGAAATTTATGTAGTATACCATATGTCCCATTGCAAAGCGCAACTGTCTAACAAAAGTAGGAGGAGGTAGATCCACAATGATGGCAATCTTGGAAGGATCTACCAACAACCCCTTATTACACACAATATGTCCTAGCATCACTCCAAAGGGTGAAAGGAAGATGCACTTCTTCAGGTTCAATGAAATCTAACATTTCCTGTGCTTATCCAACATTAGCCTTAAACATTCAATATAATTTGCAATAAGCTAAAAAAAGTCCAAGCATCAAAATATGCTTCCAAACATTTATGTAAAAATTCCTTGAATGCTTCGACCACCACCCTAGAAAATATGGCTGGTGCATTCTTCAATCCGAAAGGCATCACTGTGTATTGGAAGGAACCCCATTCTGTTGCAAATGTGGTCTTATGGTGATCTTCCTTGGAAATCCTGATCTGGTGATAACTTGAAAATCCATTCATGAAGGAGTAAACTTCATGTCCTCCCACATTATCTAGAAACTCATATGTAAAAGGTGTGGGGAATGGGTCATGCAAGCAGGCATCATTCAACTTCCTCAAGTCTACACATATTATGATCTCTCATGTCTTCTTATCTTGGACCACAAAAGGGATAATACATTCTATTCTTCAACATGTTCTATGATTCATGCTTCCAACATTCTGTCTAATTCAATTTTTACTTTATGTTTATATTTGGGATTCAATCTGTAGGGTCTCTACTTAACTAGCCTTGCATTTGGTTTCAAGGGGATCTTCATCTATCCCATGGGCCCTTTAATTCCCTTCATGTCGATGAACTTGGTTGGAAACAAGTCCTGATATTTATGCAGTAGTTTTGTGATCTTATCAATAGTGGCTTCATCCCAATAATCTCCAACGTTTGTGAGCTTAGGTGCTTGCTCTGTCCCAATATTAAGTTTATTGATTTTGATTGGCTGTCCAATGAAAGGTAGTTCAACTCCTGGTGCTTCTACATCTCTTTTTCCTTTAGTTTCTGTGATGTTCACATTCCTAGGATCATCGTATTTCATCAACATTGATATTGTAAAAACCTTGCAATTTCTGAAGAGGTGCAGTCCATTCATCCTCATCTTGCTCAACAAGGAGGTTAGGTTCCTCCTCAAAGACTTTTTGTCTTACAACTTGTAGAGCTTGATCTACTGAGGGGTAATGAATTCCAAATAAAAATGTAGCTACAAAGTTCTAAGTCATACCATACCAATCTAAACAGTGGTGAGGCACAGTTCTTCTTGAAGATACCAATTAATAGGCGTTGTGTCAAAAGTGTTAATGAATTTATGCACCCACTTTTATTGAGGAATGTTGCTCCAGGCCTCCTCACAACTTCTCACATGGTCCTTCAGAAAACTTTGACCTATGTACCAAACTTCGCACCCTTCTACTTGTTCTGAAAAGGGCATTGTCATCAAAGTGCGACAGTTCACCCAGTCCGTGATGTTCTTCTTATGTGTTCCCTGCCATCTTACTGGCATTGATTTCAAGGCTTCGCCAAGTGCTAACAGTCGCTCTTGTATTGGTACAATTTCTTCAAATTCTGACAAGAATATTTCTAAAATATTTAAACCATCAAATGTGGGTAAATTACTTATTTCTGTGGCAATCCAACGAACTTCCCTGGTCAATCTAGGACATCTCCGCACAGAAACTTCATACATTTTGTTATGCCAATTCTCTAGTGCTTCTTCCAAATCTGATGAGAATGCATTGTCACTTCGCTAGCTTAAGTTCCCATCTACTATAGGATTAATATAATCATGTTGTCTTGTTGTCAATTTATATATATTCTCTAGCTCGTATACACAGTCTTCTTCTCTAATGGGTTCTGTGTACCTGCGACCTTCATCGGGATCAAGAGGTGCAATGAACCTAAGGCCATTATCTTTAAATGTCATCCTTATTTTCTTTAAGTCAACCACAGTTGAATTGTTAAAATCCCAATCAATGCCTAACAATGTAGGATAAGGACAATTATCATAAACTATCTCAATGACTTTGAAATCAATAAATGTCCTCACCCCATCGATGTCCACAGGGACATGCTCTAGTCTTCCAAAGGGGATTACTTCCTGCTGATTATCCATCCTAAGCCTGATAGGGGAATAAATTACCTTATGTTTTTCCTTCAGTGCCCAGGTCTTCTTCTTCATAACATTGACCTCTGATCCCAAGTCGAGGACCACATAATCTATGTCATAGTCTCCAATCCCTATCGATCTCATATTGTCTGATCAAATTTTGTAGTTCTTGTACAACTCTTTCATCCTTAATCAAATTAATGCAAGTACATAAGAATCCATAAGATTTCTTACCTCTTTTCCTTCTCCAGGTGATGCAGACTGATCAAATGCAAGAGGCATTCCACATTCTCTCACTTATGGTTGTGTCTTTGATGAAGAAGCCTGATCTCTTCCAAATTCTTTTCTTGCCTCTTCAAATGTCTGCTTTTCTTC
Source organism: Picea mariana (assembly GCA_032191745.1). Lineage (NCBI taxonomy): Eukaryota > Viridiplantae > Streptophyta > Pinopsida > Pinales > Pinaceae > Picea > Picea mariana. Next base: position 3,652 of record JASDQU010249310.1, on the reverse strand, counting down.
CCTTGGATAAAACACTTGTGTCTTCTATGCAGCTCTTTTGACCCTTGATTCTTCTGTAGTATTTCATGGGGTCACTCTATTTTCTCATGTAACAACGCCTCCTCTAGTGATAATAGTGACTCTGGGATCCTCTCCATGAGGTTCTGTTGAGATTAGTTGTACTTGGTGGTTTCCTCCTCGTCTCTCCTGAAGTTTGGCTAACAAGACGGGACAATATTCAATAACATGTTCAAATGAGTTGCAGTAGCTGCAAGTGGTACAAGGTTTCTGACAATCCCTCTCCAAATGTCTTGGCTGTGC
>JASDQU010249309.1:0-16437 GCA_032191745.1 Picea mariana | reverse complement strand
AACAATACTACCCTGTCATAAGTTATGATGACTTGTATGCAAAATGGACCACACTGCGGCAAGAAAGAGACCAATCAGTGCCAGATTTCACAAATATCTTTCATACCTTGCGCACCAAGTTGGGTATCAAAGATTCAAAGCGACATCTAGTGCTCAAGTTTCATGACGCTCTACATAGATACATCCAAACAAAAATGGAATTTATGGAAATCTCATCCTTGGGCATGACCTACCGATATGCTGTCAAAATCAAGCAAAATCTCAAACAAAAGACGCGGCAATTCGAGCCTGGGAACCCCTACAACAAAATCCAGGAAAGGGTAGACCCAACCCAAAGAAAAAAGGACAGAGAAAAGATGGAAAGTATCAGGAAAACTAGTCCAAGCCACGAGCAAATAAGGACACCGGAAAGACAAAGAAAGATACCAGGAAGTGGTGCGACTTCCATAAGAGCCCTTGGCATAACATTGCTGACAGCTTCTCAAAGCAGTCACTGGTGGCCAAACTGAATGCCTCTAAATCATATGTGGGTTCAGACTTTGAGCCAGAACTAGAAATGGGAAGATGGATCATTGACGTGGAACCCAATTCCACCGTTTCTACCACCAAGCTCCAGCCTGGTGAACCAGATGATTCAGAAGAAGGAGAACACCTCTTCCATTCATAGATGTGGGTAAAAGGCACCCCACTGCACTTCATCGTTGATAGCAGTAGCCATAAGAACCTCATCTTAGTAGAGGTCGTCAAGCGGCTGGCCCTACTGACAATGTCGCACCCACAACCCTACACCATTGGATGGCTCCTCCAAGGAAGAGATCTCCACGTCAGCCAACAGTGTCAACTGTCATACGACAACAAGCCCTTCAAAGATGAGGTATTGTGTGATGTTGCTCCTCTCAAAGTTTTTGATGTTCTTTTTGGCCAACCTTATTTATGGAAATTTCATGATGTATATGATTCTAGGCCTCGTAGTGTTATTATTACTTTGAAAAGGAAATTGTACAGGATACCCGAGGAAGTCCCACCTAGTGCTATTTCCTTGATCTCTGCTAAGCAATGTAGGAAGGTCATTTCTCAGATGGGGAAGTTTGTCTTCTTCGTGATTCTCTCTCAGAATAAGCGAAAGATCAAAACCACATCCAGGGTCTCTGCGGCTGACCTCTCCACACAGCAGAATCAAGTAGATAAAGTCATGGAAGAATACTCAGATATCTTCTCCTCACCTACCGAGTTACCTTTGCACTGCCAGGTCAAGCACCCCATCGATCTGACCCCCGGTGCACCACTTCCTAATGGGCCATTCTATCATCGTTCTCTATTATAGAATGAGGAGATCAAGCTATAGATCTAAGAACTGCTCCACAAGGGGCACATCTTTCGCAACTCATCACCTTTCCGGATCCCAATCGTGTTGGTACAGAAGAAAGATGGAGCCTGGCAACTCTGCATTGATTACCGGGCTCTGAATAAAATCACAGTCAGAAACCAGCACCCGATTCCCCAAATCGATGACCTCCTTGATCAACTCATGGGGGCCAAATACTTCAGTAAGATTGATCTGAATTCTTGCTACCACCATGTCCCGATAGAACAGACAAATGTATGGAAAACCGCCTTCAAGTCAAAGGAAGGCCTTTTTGAATGGTTGGTCATGCCCTTTGGTTCTACAAATGCTCTAACCACTTTCATGAGGATGATGGATGATATCTTGTGACCATTCACCAATACTTTTGTAGTGGTGTATCTAGATGACATTCTCATTTACAACAAGACTTGGGCCAAACACTTACAACATATTCAACAGGTTGTACACACCCTGTGATAGCACAAGCTATATGCCAACTTGGAAAAATGCTCCTTCGACTTGGACAGGGTCCATGACTTGGGCTACATAATCGATCAACATGGCATACATGTGGATCCAGCCAATATCCAAGTCATCCGTGACTGGCCAGCCCCAACCACACTCACTGAGATTCATAGCTTCTTGGGCCTTGCCAATTTCTACTGCAGGTTTGTGTTGGGATTCTCCCATATTGCATGGGCCCTTAGCTAAATAACCAGGGGTGGTGGTAAGGTGAAATTTGCGTGGGGCTTGTCCCAACAACAAGTGTTCAACGATTTGAAGCAACACTTGTGCTCAGACCCAATACTTTTACTACCAGACCTACAACAACCCTTTGATATCGAGACAGATGCTTTAGACTATGTGGTGGGCATCGTTCTCACTCAGCATGACCACCCCGTGGCCTATCGTAGTGAGACACTATCAGATGTTGTCTGTAAGTACCCTACTTATGACAAATAATTGTAATCGATTACGCAAGCCTGCCACCAGTGAAGACATTANGCAATTCCACCTCAACATCAAGTATAAAACAGGAAGCACCAATCGCATCGTTGATTGCCTCAGTATACCACTAGTTGCGGCACTCACCACAGTGCTAGACTTCTACGGCCATGAGACCTATGGATGGCCCCAAATCTATGAGAAAGACCTGGACTTTACCACCACCTACCAAATGTTGGGTGAAAACGTAGTTGTTGATAATTTCCTTCTTCATAATGGGTTTTTGTGTCGTCTGGGCCATATCTGTGTTCCATCAAGAGAGCGAGCAAAGTTGATATGGGAATCCCACTACAGTCGGGTGGGAGGACACTTTGATGTCAAAAATAAAGTGGCGATGCTACATAAACATTTCTACTGGACGAAAATTTGACAGGAGGTCAACAAGTATATCAGATCCTGTATTGCCTACACTCTTCTGAAAATGACCACTAAGAAATAGGGCCTGTACACCCCTCTTCCTACTTCTAACAGGACATGGAAATCCATCTCAATGGACTACATGTCGTGCCTCCCATCCACCAAGCGGGGAAATGACTATGTTTTTGTGGTTGTTGAACGCTTTTCTAAGATGGTGATTCTGGTTGCCTGCAAGAACAACATCACAGCATAGGCCACTGCCAAGGTCTTATTTGAACGAGTCTAGGTACATTTTGGAATCCCACAAACCATTGTCTCATATCAGGACAGTCGATTTGTCAGCACATTGTGGTCGAGCCCCTGGTCACTGTTGGACACCAAGCTCACCAAATCCACAGCCTTCCACCCCCAAATAGATGGCCAAACCGAGGTCGTAAATTGAATGATTGTGCATATCCTTCAATGTATAATTCAAAGAAACCTCACACATGGGATGAGAGTCTTCCCTATGTACAACATAGCTACAACTGATCCTTTCATAGCTCAACCGAACATAGCTCCTTTCAGGTGGGGTTGGGATTCCAACAATTGGATCCCATAGATGTTGCACTTCCCCTTGCGGTCACCTTGACCGAATCATCTACTGCTCCAACTAAAGCTAACAAAGACACCTGGTTCATTGAGTGGATCCATCACATCCACTAATAGGTTCAGGATATCCTACAGAAGTCCAATGACATGTACAAGAAGTGCCATGATCAACATCGGGTGCCACATAAGTTTCAGGTGGGCGAAAAAGTTTGGTTGCACTTGCAGAAAGAACGCCTTATAGGACCCCATAGGAAGCTTCTTCCACTCCATTATGGGTTGTAAACCATCACCAAAGCCATGGGGGATAATTATTTTGAGCTCAACATTCCTCCTTTCCTTGGCTTGCACCCAGTGTTCAACGTGGATCTCCTTCGCCCTTATTTTCCACCATTATAGGACACCCCAGACGTAGCAGAACAACTGAAACCGACAGATCTCAAAATAGACTACATACAATAGGAATAGAGTGATCATATTGTGGACACATATATCAAGGGCATGAGACAACAAAGGATCCATATTTATCGATTCGTCAAAGCAGGGCAACTCCTGCACCAAGGAAAGTGGCTCACCCAGGGCCAAATTCAACAGAAATTTCCTCATCTGATGGGGGACCTAAATGCAATGGAGACCATTGATTCCTAAGGAAGGAGGATTGATCTAGGTGGATACCGGAGGCCACCCATCTTTTCCAACTCACTCAAAACATTTTTCTGGCAATTTTGACAATTTATTATTATTAGCAGTTTTAACTTCTAGGGCCATTTTGAGGGCCTAAATGAAGGTTTTTCAGGATAGAGATTCTAACTGACATCCAAAGGCATGATTGATCCCCAAAAATGAATCTACTTGATGATACCTTTCCAACAGGCTATCATACTCCTAAAACAGAGATCGTATGCAAACGTTACGACCCCGAGAAGTTGATGTACTAACTTACCCAAACGGGGCCCACATGACTTTTGGCGCTTCATCTCCTAAGGTTAGGTTTCTGGATGTCTAGGGTGTTTGGAATTCCTATTTATTGTAAAAATTCCTTTATATCCTCATTGTAATCATCTTCTTATGAATGAGCATAGCCGTCACATCTCTTCTCACAGATAATCCACCACCATTCCAGCAAGCTTGTTTCCACTGCATTTTACAGTTTCAACTTATTTCCTTATTGAATAGAAAATGAATTTTACTGTGTCTCTGTTATTTTGTGTTAAGAACCTGTTAATAATATGTAGTCATTTCATTATGCTCATAAAATCCATATCAATGGTATCAGAGCGGTCTGCTCCTTATCGTCTTAATGCATTTCCCCAACGAAGTCGGAGTATAAAGAGTTGGGTCTCGAGCTTGTTTCTCTTGAGGACAAAAGCTCTCGCACACCCAAGTGACCTCTCATGGCACGAGAAAATAAATATGACAGGATAGGAGATCCTTTCAAACTGTTGATTGAGGAATCCCTCATGCAACAGAGGAACGAGATGATGGATAGTTTCTCGCAAAGCCTTCGGCGGCTACCAACAAGCAACGCATCTTCTTCGAGCGGAGGTGCTGCCCCCTTCAAGGTACAAATAAACTTTGATATTCTTATATTTGAAGGTCATATAGACACAGTTGTTGTAGAAAAGTGGTTGAATCTACTAGAAGGGTATTTTTCTGTCCATAACGTTTCTAATAGAGAAAAGATTACTTGTGTGCTCCTCAAAGCTGTTCCCCATGTCAAAGATTGGTGGGAAACTTTCTGTGAGCAAAAGGAAACAGAGGGACCCTCATTATTTATAGTCACGACCACTTGGGACTCCTTCAGGGATGCTATTAAGGAACAATACTACCCTATCAGAAGTTATGACGAATTGTATACCAAATGGACCACACTGTGGAAAGAAAGAGATCAAGCAGTGCCAGATTTCACAAATATCTTCCATACCTTGTGTACCAAGCTAGGTATCAAATATTCAGAGCGACATCTGGTGCTCAAGTATCATGACGTTTTGCATAGATACATCCAGACTGAAATGGAACTTCTGGAAATCTCATCCTTGGGTGCGGCCTACCGATATGTCGTCAAAATCGAGCAGAAGCTCAAACAAAAGATGTGACAATTCCGGCCTGGGAACTCCTCACAACAAAAGCTAGGAAAGGGAAGCCCCAACCCACAGAACAAAGGATAGAGAAAATATGGACAGTATTAGGACAACTAGTCCAAGCCACAAGCAAAGAAGGACACTGGAAAGATAAAGAAAGATACCGGGAAGTGGTCCGACTTCCATAAGAGCCCTTGGCATAACACTGCTGACTGCCGCTCAAAGCAGTCGCTGGTGGCCGAAGTGAAAGCCTCTAAATCAGATGCAGGTTTAGACTCTGATCCAGAACCAGAAAGGGGAAGACAGATCATTGATGCAGAACCCAATGCCACTGTTTCTACCACCAAGCTCCAGCCTGGTGAACCACACGAACCAGAAGAAGGAGAACGCCTCTTCGATTCACAGATGTGGGTAAAAGGCACCCCACTACACTTCATCCTTGATAGTAGTAGCCATAAGAACCTCATATCAGTAGAGATCATCAAGCAACTGGCCCTTCCGACAATGCCACACCTACAACCCTACACCATTGGATGCCTCCGCCAAGTAAGTGATCCCCGCGTCAGCCAACAGTGTCGATTGTCGTACGACATCAAGCCCTTCAAAGACGAGGTATTGTGTGATGTTTCTCCTCTCGAAGTTTGTGATGTTCTTTTTGGCCAACCTTATTTATGGAAATGTCATGCTATATATGAGTCTAGGCCTCGTAGTGTTATTATTACTTTGAACAAGAAATTGTACTGGATACCTGAGGAATTCCCACCTAGTGTTATTTCCTTGATCTCTGCAAAGAAATGCAGGAAGGTCATCTCTCAAATGGGAAAGTTTTTCTTCTTTGTGATTCGCTCTCAGAATAATTGAAATATCATAGCCACATCTAGGGTCTCTGCGGCTGACCTATCCACATAGAAGAAGCAAGTAGATAAGCTTGTCGAAGAATACTCAGATATCTTCTCCTCACCTACTGGGGTACCTCTGCATTTCCAGGCCAAGTACCACATCGATCTGACCCCCAACGCACCGCTGACCAATGGGTCAGTCTATCATCGCTCTCTGTTAGAGAATAAGGAGATCAAGTGATAGATCCAAGAACTGCTCCACAAGGGGCACATTAGTCCCATCTCATCACGTTGCGGGAGCCCAATTGTGATGGTATGGAAGAAAGATGGAACCCAGTGACTCTGCATTGATTACCCGGCTCTAAATAAAATCACAGTCAGAAACCAGTACCCGATTCCCCGAATCGACAAATGGTCTAGCCACTTTCATGAGGATGATGGAAGATATCTTGTGACCATTCACCAATACTTTTGTAGTGGTGTATCTGGATGACATTCTCATTTACAACAAGACTTGGGCCAAACACTTGTATCATATTCAATAGGTTTTGCACACCCTGCGACAGCACAAGCTATATGCCAACTTGGAAAAATTCTCCTTCGACATGGACATGGTCCATTACCTAGGCTACATAATTGATTAGCATGGCATACATGTGGATTCAACCAACATCCAAGTCATCCATGACTGGCCATCCCCAACCACACTCACTGAGATTCAGATCTTCTTGGGCCTTGCCAATTTCTACCATAGGTTCGTGTTGGGATTCTCCCATATTTCATGGGCCCTCAACCAGTTAACCAGGGGTGGTGGTAAGGGGAAATTTGTGTGGGGTCGATCCCAACAACAAGCATTCGATGATTTGAAGAAGCACTTGCGCTCAGACCCAGTGCTTTCACTACCAGACCTGCAACCCTTTGATATCAATACAGATGCTTCAGACTATGCGGTGGGCGTCGTTCTCACTCAGCATGGCCACCCCGTGCCCTATCATAGTGAGACACTATCAGATGTTGTTCGTAAGTACCCTACTTACGACAAAGAAATGTACTCCATTAGGAAAGCCTACCGCCAGTGGAGACATTACATTCTTGGGAAGGAGACAATCATCCACATTGATCATAAGCCACTGTAGTTCATGTAGACATAAGGAAAATTTCAGAATGATCGCCATCAAAAGTGGTCCACATACTTGCAGAAATTCCACCTCAACATCAAGTATAAAATAGGAAGCACCAATCGCGTCGTTGATTGCCTCAGTAGACCGCTAGTTGCGACACTCACCACGATGCAAGAATCCCGTGGCCATGAGACCTCTAGATGGCCCCAACTCTATGAGACAGACCTAGACTTCATCACCACCTACCAAATGTTGGGTGCAAACACAGTTGTCGATAATTTCCATCTTCAGGATGGCTTGTTTTGTCGTCTGGTCCATATCTATGTTCCATCAAGTGAGCGAGTGAAGATGATATGGGAATCCCACTACAATAAGGTGGTAGGACACTTCGGCATCGAAAAGACAATGGCGATGCTACAAAAACATTTCTACTGGCTGAAACTTCGATAGGAGGCCAGCAAGTATATCAGATCCTGCACTACATGCGCTATTGCCAAACTGACCACTAAGAAACATGGCCTATACACCCCTATTCCTACTACTAACAGGCCATGGGAATCCATCTCAATGGACTACATGTCAAGCATCCCATCCACCAAACGGGGAAATGACTGTGTTTTTGTGGTTGTTGATCACTTTTCTAATATGGAGATTCTGGTTGCATGCAAGAAGAACATCACAGTAGAGGCCAATGCCAAGCTCTTCTTTGAACGAGTCTAGGTACATTTTGGAATCCCAAAAACCATTGTCTCATATCGGGGCAGTCGATTTCTCATCACATTCTGGTCAAGCCTCTGGTCACTACTGGACACCAAGCCCACTAAATGCACAACCTTCCACCCCCAGAAAGATGGCCAAACCGAGGTCGTAAATCGAATGATTGTGCATATCCTTCGCATGTATAATTCAAATCACCCTCGCACATGGGATGAGAGCCTTCCCTATGTCCAACATAACTACAACTGAGCCCTGCATATCTCAACCGGCCACAACACCTTTCAGGTGGGGTTAGGATTCCAACCATTGGGTCGCATAGATGTTGCACTTTTTGTTGCGGTCACCTCGACTGAATAATCTACTGCTCCAACTAAAGCTAACAAAGCCACCCAGTTCATTGAGAGGATCTAGCACATCTTTCAATAGGTTCAGGATATCCTACAAAAGTCCAATGACAACTATAAGTAGCTCCATGATCAACATTGGGTGCCACATAAGTTTTAGGTGGGTGACAAAGTTTGGTTGCACTTGCAGAAAGAACGCCTTACAGGACCCCATCGGAAGATTATCCCACTATGTTATGGGTCGTACACCATCACCAAGGCCATGTGGGATAATTCTTTTGAGCTCAACATTCATCCTTTCCATGGCCTGCACCCAGTGTTCAACGTGGATCTCCTTCTCCCTTATTTCCCACCATTATTGGACACCTCAGACGTAGCAGAACAATTGACACCAACAGAGATCAAACTCGACTGTATAAAAAAGGAATCCAACGATCAGATTGTGTACACATACATCAAGGGCACTCGACAGCAAAGGATCCATCTTTATTGAGTCGTCAAAGCAGGGTAGCTTCTGCACCAATGCAAGTGGATTACCCAGGGCCAAATTCAATAGACATTTCCTCATCTAATGGGGGAACTCAATGCAATGGAGATGATTTCTTCCTAAGGAGGGAGGATTGATCTAGGTGGATATCGGTGGACACCCACCTTTTCCAACTGGCTTAAAACATTTTTCTGGCAATTTTGGCAATTTACTATTTTTAGCAATTTTAACTTCCGGGGCCATTTTGAGGGCCTAAATGAAGGTTTTTCGGGATCGAGATTCTCAAATACTATCAAATAAATGATTTATACCCAACAATGAATCTCCTCGATGATACCTTTCCAATGGGCTATCATACCCCTAAAATAGAGATCGTATGCAAAAGTTATGACCCCGGGAAGTTGATGTACTAACTTACCCAAACGAGGCCCACATGACTTTTGGCGCTTCATCTCCTAGGGTTAGGTTTCTGGATGTCTAGGGTTTTTGGAATTCCTATTTATTGTAAAAATGCTTTCATATCCTAATTGTAATCATCTTCTTATGAATGAGCGCATCCATCACATCTCTTCTCAGAGATAAGCCACCACCATTCCAACAAGCTTGTTTTCGCTGCATTTTACAGTTTCAGCTTATTTTCGTATTGCAAAGAAAACCAATTTTACTGTATCTCTGTTATTTTGTGTTAAGAACCTATTAATAATCTGTAGTCATTTTGTTCTGCTAATATAATTCAGATCAGTGGTATCAGAGTGGTCTGATCCTTGTTGTCTAAATGCATGTCCCCAACGAGGTCGGAGTACAAAGAGTTGGGTATCGAGCTTGTTTCTCTTGATGAAAAAAGCTCTCACATGCCCAAGCGACCTCTCATGGCAGGAGAAAATAAATATGATAGTATATGAGATCCTTTCAAACTGTTGATTGAGGAATCCTTCACGCAACAAAGGAACAGGATAATGGATAGTTTCATGCAAATCCTTCGGCGGCTACCAACAGGCGACACATCTTCTTCGAGTGGAGGCGCCGCCCCATTCAAGGTACAAATAAACTTTGATATTCCTATATTTGAAGGTCAAATAGACACAGATGTTGTAGAAAAGTGGTTGAATCTAGTAGAAGGGTATTTTTCTATCCATAACTTTTTGAATAGAGAAAAGATTACTTTTGTGCTCCTCAAATTCATTCCCCATGTCAAATATTGGTGGGAAACTTTCTGTGAGAAAAAGGAAACAGAGGAACCCTCATTATTTACAGTCACATCCACCTGGGAATCCTTCAGGGATGCTATTAAGGAACAATACTACCCTGTCAGAAGTTATGACGACTTGTATACCAAATGGACCACACTGTGACAAGAAAGAGACCAAGCAGTGTCAGATTTGGCAAATATCTTTCATACGTTGCGCACCAAGATGGGTATCAAATATTCAAAGCGACATCTAGTGCTCAAGTTTCATGACACTCTACATAGATACATCCAAACAGAAATGGAATTTATGGAAATCTCATCCTTGGGCATGACCTATCGATATGCTGTCAAAATCAAGCAAAATCTCAAACAAAAGACGTGGAAATTCAGGCCTGGGAACCCCTCACAACAAAAGCCAGGAAAGGGCATCCCCAACCCATAGAAAAAAGGATAGAGAAAATACAGAAAGTATCAGGACAACCATTCCAAGCCGCAAGAAAATAAGGACACCAGAAAGACAAAGAAGGATACCGGGAAGTGGTGCAACTTCCATAAGAGCCCTTGGCATAACACTACTGACTGCTGCTCAAAGCAGTCACCAGTGGCCAAAGTGAAAGCCTCTGAATCAGATGTGGGTTTATACTTTGAGCCAAAACCAGAAAGGGGAAGATGGATCATTGACGTGGAACCCAATGCCACCATTTCTACCACTAAGCTCTAGCCTGGTGAACCAGACGAGCTGGAAGAAGGCGAACACCTCTTCCATTCACAGATGTGGGTAAAAGGCACCCCACTGCACTTCATTGTTGATAAAGGTAGCCAGAAGAATCTCATCTTAGAAGAGGTCGTCAAGCAGTTGGCCCTGCCAGCAATGCCACGCCCACAACTCTACACCATTGGATGGTTTTGCCAAGGAAGTGATCTCCGCGTCAGCCAACAATGTCGACTGTCATACGGCATCAAACCCTTCAAAGACAAGGTATTTTGTGATGTTGCTCCTCTCGAATTTTGTAATGTTCTTTTGGGCCAACCTTATTTATGGAAACGTCATGTTGTATATGAGTCTAGGCCTTGTAGTGTTATTATTACTTTGAATGGGAAATTTCGCACGATACCTGAGGAAGTCCCACCTAGTGTTATTTCCTTGATCTCTACTAAACAATGCAGGAAGGTCATCTCTCAGATGGGGAAGTATGTCTTCTTTATGATTCACTCTTAGAATAAGAGAAATATCTCAACCACATATAGGGTCTCTGCGGCCGACCTCTCCACATAGCAGAAGCAAGTAGATAAGGTTGTGGAATAATACTCATATATCTTCTCCTCACCTACCGAGGTACCTCTGCATTGCCAAGTAGAGCAACCCATCGATCTGACCCCCGACACATCACTGCCCAATGGGCCAATCTATCACCACTCTCTATTAGAGAATGAGGATATCAACCGACAGATCCAAGAACTACTCCACAAGGGGCACATCCATCCCAACTCATCACCTTGTGGGAACCCAATCGTGCTAGTATAGAAGAAAGATGGAACTTGGTGACTCTGCAATGATTACTGGGCTCTGAATAAAATCACAGTCAGAAACCGTTACCCAATTCCATGAATCGACGACCTCCTTGATCAACTCACGTAGGCAAAATAATTCAGTAAGATTGATCTAAAGTCTGGCTACCACTAGGCCTTGATAGAACAGACATATGTATGGAAAACTACCTTCAAGTCAAAGGAAGGCCTTTTTGATTGGTTGGTCATGCCCTTTGGTTTGAAAAATGCTCCAGCCACTTTCATGAGGATGATGAACGATATCTTGCGACCATTCACCAATACATTTTTAGTGGTGTATCTGGCTGACATTCTCATTTACAGCAAGACTGAGGTCAAACACTTGTAGCATATTCAACAGGTTTTGCACACCCTCTGGTAGCACAAGCTATATGAAAACTTGGAAAAATGCTCCTTCGGCATGGACAAGGTCCATTACTTGGGATACATAATTGATCTGCATGGCGTACATGTGGATCCAGCCAAGATCCAAGTCATTCATGACTGGCCAGCCCCAACCACACTCACTGAGATTTAGAGCTTCTTGGGCCTTGCCAATTTTTACCGCATGTTCGTGTTGGGATTCTCCCATATTACATGGGCCCTCATCCAAATAACCAGGGGTGGTGGTAAGGCTAAATTTGCATGGGGCCAGTCCCAACCACAATCATTCAACGATTTGAAGCAGTGCTTGTGCTCATCCCCAGTACTTTCACTACCAAACCTGCAACAACCCTTTGAGATTGAGACAGATGCTACAGACTATGCGGTGGGTGTCGTTCTCACTCAGCATGGCCACCCCGTGGTCTATCATAGTCAAACACTCTCAGATGTTTTCCATAAGTACCCTACTTACGACAAAGAAATGTACTCCATTATGCAATCCTGCCACCAGGGGTGACATTACATTCTTGGGAAGGAGACAGTCATCCACACTGATCATAAGCCAATGAATTTCATGTAGACATAAGGAAAATTGCAGAATGATCGCCATCAAAAGTGGTCCACATACTTGCAAAAATTCCACCTTAACATCAAGTATAAAACAGGAAGCATCAATCACATCATTGATTGCCTCAGCAGATTGCCAGTCTCGTCACTCATATTGGTGCTAGAATCCTGCGGCCATGATACTATCTGGATGGCTCCAGCTCTATGAGACATACCCAGACTTCACCACCACCTACCAAATATTGGGTGCAAACGCAGTTGTCGATAATTTCCATATTCAGGATGGGTTGTTGCGTCATCTGGGCCATATCTGTGTTCCATCAAGCAAGCAAGCGAAGCTGATCTGGGAAGCCCACTATAGTCATGTGGCAAGACACTTAGGCATCCAAAAGACAATGACTATGCTATAGAAACATTTCTATTGGATGAAACTTTGACATGAGGTCAACAAGTATATCAGGTCCTGCACTACCTACGCTATTTCCAAACCGACAACTAAGAAACAGGGCCTGTACACCTCCCTTCCTACTCCTGGTAGGCCATGGGAATCCATATCAATGGACTACATGTCGGGCCTCCCATCCACCAAGAGGGGAAATGACTGTTTTTTTGTGGTTGCTGATCTTTTTTATGAGATGGAAATTCTGGTTGCCTGCAAGAAGAACATCACAACAGAGGCCACTACCAAGCTCTTCTTTGAACGAGTCTAGGTACATTTTGGAATCCCACAAGCCATTTTCTCAAATAGATACATTCGATTTGTCAGCACATTCTAGTCGAGCCTCTGGTCACTGCTAGACACCAAGCTCACCAAATCCACGACCTTCCACCCCTAGACAGATGGCCAATTCGAGGTCATAAATCGAATGATTGTGCATATCCTTCACATGTATAATTCAAAGCACCCTATCACATGCGATGAGAGCCTCCCCTATGTCCAACATAGATAGAACTGATACCTGCATAGATGAATTGGCCACAACCCCTTTCAGGTGGGGTTGGGATTCCAACCATTGGGTCCCATAGCTGTTGCACTTCCCCTTGCGGTCACCTCAAATGACTCATCTCCTGATCCAATTGAAGCTAAAAATTCCACCCAATTCATTGAGAGGCTCCAGCACATCTATCAATAGGTTCAAGATATCCTACAGAAGGCCAATGATAAGTGCAAGTAGCACCATTATCAACATCGGGTGCCACATAAGTTTCAGGTGGGCGACAGAGTTTGGTTTCACTTTCAGAAAGAAAGCCTTATAGGACCCCATCGGAAGCTTCGTCCACTCCATTATGGGTGGTACACCATCAAGAAGGCCATGGGGGATAATTCTTTTGAGCTCAACATTCCTCCTTTCCTTGGCCTACACCCAGTGTTCAACATGCATCTCCTTTGCCCTTATTTCCCACCATTATTGGACACCTCAGACGTAGTAGAACAACTAACACCAACAGATCTCAACCCCAAATGCATACAATAGGCATCCAATAATCATATTGTGGAGACACATATCAAGGGCACTCAACAACAAAGGATCCATCTTTATCGAGTCGTCAAAGCAGGGCTGCTCCTGCACCAAGGCAAGTGGCTCACCCGAGGCCGAATTCAGTAGAAATTTCCTCATCTGATGGGGGAAATCAACGCAATGGAGACAATTTATTCTTAATGAGGGAGTATTTATCTAGGTGGATATCGGTGGCCACCCACCTTTTCCAACTAGCTCAAAATATTTTTCTGGCAATTTACTATTTTTTAGCAGTTTTGACTTCCGGGGCCATTTTGAGGCCCTAAATGAAGGTTTTTCGGGATCAAGATTCTCAATTAAATCCAAATGAATTATTGGTCCCCCAAAATGAATCGCCTTGACGATACCTTTCCAACGGGATATCACAAGCTTAAAATAGAGATCGTATGCAAAAGTTACGACCCCGGAAAGTTGATGTACTAACTTACCCAAATGAGGCCCACATGACTTTTGGCGCTTCATCTCCTAGGGTTAGGTTTTTCGATGTCTAGGGTTTTTGGCATTCCTGTTTATTGTAAAAATGCCTTTAGAGCCTCCTTGTAATCATCTTCTTGCGAATGAGCGCAACCGTCACATCTCTTATCAGAGATAAGCCGCCACCATTACAACAAGCTTGTTTCCGCTGCATTTTACAGTTTCAGCTTATTTTCGTATTGAATAGAAAACCAATTTTACTGTATCTCTGTTATTTTGTATTAAGAGCCTCTTAATAATCTGTATTCATTTCATTCTTCTCATAAAATTCAGATCAGTGGTATCAGAGTGGTCTGCTCCTTGTCATCTTAGTGCATGTCCCCAATGAGGTCGGAGTACAAAGAGTTGGGTCTAGAGCTTGTTTCTCTTGAGGAAAAAGCTCTCGCACTCCCAAGCGACCTCTCACGAAAAAAGAAAAAAAATATGACAGGACAGGAGATCCTTTCAAATTTTCGATTGAGGAATCCCTCACCCAACAAAGGAACGAGATGATGGATAGTTTCACACAAATCCTTCAACGGATACCAACATGCGACACATCTTCTTCGAGCGGAGGTATTGCCCCCTTCAAGGTACAAATAAACTTCGATATTCCTATATTTGAAGGTCAAATAGATGCAGATGATGTAGACAAGTGGTTGAATCTACTAGAAGGGTATTTTTCTGTCCATAACTTTTCGAATAGAGAAAATATTACTTTTGCACTCCTCAAAGATTGGTGGGAAACTTTCTGTGAGCAAAAGGAAATAGAGGAAACCTAATTATTTACAGTCACATCCACCTTGGAATCCTTCAGGGATGCTATTAAGGAACAATTCTAGCCTATTAGAAGTTATGATTACTTGTATACCAAATCGACCACACTGCGGCAAGAAAGAGACCAAGCAGTGCCATATTTCACAAATATCTTTCATACCTTGCGTACTAAGCTGGGTATCAAATATTCAGAGCAACATATGGTGCTCAAGTATTGCTATTCTCTGCATAGGTACATCATTTTCTAAAACCATTGACAAGCTCTTCTTTGAAAGAGTCTGGGTACATTTTGGAATCCCACAAACCATTGTCTCATATCGGGATAGGCGATTTCTCAACACAATGTGTTCAAGCCTCTGGTCACTGCTAGACACCAAGCTCACCAAATCCATGGCCTTCCACCTCTAGAAAGATGGCCAAACCAAGGTCGTAAATTGAATGATTGTGCATACCCTTCACATCTATCATTCAAAGCACCCTCGCACATGTGATGAGAGCCTTCCCTATGTCCAACATAGCTACAACTGATCCCTTCATAGCTCAACTGGCCATATCCCCTTTCAGGTGGGGTTGGGATTCCAACCATTGGGTCCCATAGATGTTGCACTTCCTCTTGTGGTCACCTCGACTGAATCATCTCCTGCTCCAACTGAAGCTAAAAAATCCACCCGGTTCATTGACCGGATCCATCACATATGCCAATAGGTTTAGGCTATCCTACAGAAGTCCAATGGCAAGTATAAGTAGTGTCATGATGAACATTGGGTGCCACGCAAGTTTCAAGTGGGCGACAAAGTTTGGTTGCACTTCCAGAAAGAACGCATTACATGACCCCATCGGAATATTCACCCACTCTGTTATGGGTTGTAACCCATCGCCAAGGCTGTGGGGGATAATTCTTTTGAGCTTAACATTCCTCCTTTCCTTGGATTGCACCGAGTGTTCAACGTGGATCTCCTTCACCCTTATTTCCCACCATTATTGGACACCTCAGATGTAGCAAAAAAACTGACACCAACAGAGCTCAACCCCGACTACATACAATAGGCATCCAATGATCATATTGTGGACACACAGATCAAGGGCACTCGAAAACAAAGGATCTAGCTTTATCG
>JASDQU010249308.1:4588-16437 GCA_032191745.1 Picea mariana | reverse complement strand
ACCCTTGCCTACAAGTACACCTGAGGGCTCTCCTCGGCAAAGTGAAGTCCCAGTCGTCACCACACCAAAAGTGGAACGAATTGACTCTCTAGAAAATTTTCGAATCACCAATACTCGAGAGGACTTTCGAATTCACCCTGATTCTGAGCGACCGTTTATGCGACTAAATTCTTCCAGAGACTTAGTTGTTACATCTTCTGGATCACCAGTTGGACCCTTTCCTGACATAGAAGTCCAAGATCTTTTTTGGTCTACAGGTGTTTTTTGACGGGACCTTTTTGGTCCCGATTCACCTATGATTTCCGAAATCGCCCCACCTATGATTTCCACAATATCTAGTCCATAGATAGTACCATTTACTATCGCCTATCGCTTTACTGTCCCTATCGAAATGGCCCATCACACAGATACTACAAGTGTTCCAACCGAGTTTACTACGGTCAGTCTTGCTCCCATCAGCACACCGCGAATGCCCAACATCACTGCGACACTACCACCTGGATACTGTGCATTGAATGCTTCCATTCCTACTCCTATGCAAACCCCATCTGGCTCTCCTAGTGGTCCTTCTTCTTCTGGGCACTCTCTTCCTAGTTTTATTTCGACACTCCCTCAATTTCCTTTTGGAGGACCTTCCTTGTCCTCTCCTGGCAGTCTTAATCCTAGTGGAACTATTCCATCATTCACACCAAATTACCAGATTCCCGTCGGTGGCCAATTTCACCAAGGTGGAATGATTCAACCCCCTCTCTGCGGGCAAATTCCTGTTGGAATGCAAGTCCCAATTGGAACTCAACCCCCAATTGGAACACTACCCCCAATTGGAACACCACCTTCGATAGGAGGATTGACCCCACCTTTTGGACAAAACCTACCTCCATCCTTGGCCTAGTATTGGAATCAGTTGATACAACATTCTCCTCAATCGATTGGGGGGGCAACAGTTTCTAGCTACGTCCGTAATACCCCTTAGTATGGGCCAACCCTATCCAGGTTCGTTCAATCTTATTTGGGGCTCGACTACTCAAACTCACGTTCCTATGCCAGGATACAATCCCATGAGCTACTATCCTCTCCAACCACCACCGAATTTGCCTGGGTATTCACATTATATGCAGACTGCTTATGGTCCTACTGGTTTGCTGACAGGGCTTCCTCCCCAAAGCCACTAGTACCCGCAGGTGAATCGACAGTTACCCTTTATCGCCACTTTGGATCTTCCAGATTTGTCAAGGATTTTAAATGATCCAATTCGTCACTCTTCCCAATGGCCTGCTATACCAGCCAAGCTACCATTGGACATTCCTAAATTCAACGGCAAAGTGGGAGAGGACCCGAACAATCACGTTATGACTTTTCACCTATGGTGCTCATCCAACTCGTTGATGGATGACTCTATTCGTTTACATCTTTTTCAAAAAACCCTCACAAGTTCTGCTGCGAAGTGGTATATCAAATTGCCACGAGGTTTCTTCTCTGACTTCAACACCCTAGATATGGTTTTCCTCACACACTACCAGTTACCAATCCATTATGACACGGGGACCGAGATTTTGAATTCCTTCAAACAGAACAAATCCACTCATATATCCGATCACATTCATGAGTGGCGACGGAGACGACGTCTCATTAAACTCGAACTCCCCGATCAGTTACTGGCAGAATGGTTCACAAAATAAT
This sequence comes from Picea mariana, assembly GCA_032191745.1. Lineage (NCBI taxonomy): Eukaryota > Viridiplantae > Streptophyta > Pinopsida > Pinales > Pinaceae > Picea > Picea mariana. The sequence goes on along the minus strand of JASDQU010249308.1, from coordinate 14,757 downwards.
TTGTTAATGACATCGGTCATGACATTGCCATGGGAGGAGTAGTCAGGGAAGAGCAGGCTATAAGTCGTGCTCAATATATTGACCTCGTTTATTCACAAACAAGAACCCTTTATGACTTACTACCTGACTTACCTCGTCCTTCTACTTCCAGCACTTCAACTACTCCAGCTGCTTCGCATGCAGCTGACGCTGTGATTGGTACTTTCCAGGCCCAACCACATTCCGCTTCAAGCGCAAACCCCAAATCTGCTTCTTCTAATGTTCAAAATGCTTCATCTCCTGCCCCTCCCAGTAGAAAGACTTCTGAGGTAAATGCAATTTAATCTACCCCTTCTAGTAAAAACAAATCCAAAAAGGGAAGGGGTAAGCATAAGGAGGGAAAAAATACTTCTCAAGCAGAGCAAACCAAAACTACCCCTGTTGATGATCATGATAAGTGCAAACCTTGATACCCTTGTCTTATATATGGTGATGATCACTGCACAAAGGATTGTCCACGATGTGTTGAGGTCACTAAGTTTTTTCAAGGAGCTCCAAAACCACCTGCTCCGGCCGTTTTGTCCCAACCCTTCCCGTCTCAACAATAGGCTCAATTGGTCATTCATGACCAACCCTCATCTTCTACTACGTCTTATGTTTTGATGTGTACTGGAGATTCAAAGCAGAGTGACATTTCCCTCACCACTCAAGCCAAATATTATTCTCCCTCTAAAGAGAAGGTTGATGATCTATCTCCTTCCTTGGTACAACCCTCTCCCGCGACTCCACCTACCAATGGTCCTCTTCATCTCGAATGACCGAGCCTCGACACAGTTCTTCGACCCCCCCCAAAGGGAATCATTTGGAAATTGGCTTTCAATCCTCATGCTCGTGCTGCCTAGAACTACAACATTGTTGAAGATCTGGCCCAAGCACCTTCTGCGATGTCATCCCTCGAAATCCTTCAAATTTGTCTCACACAACGGAAGGCACTGTTGAAAGCTATTGGTGGAATCAACCCGACGAATACGAATTTAATAATCTTTGATTTGGAAGATCACATTCCAAGGTTACCCCCTCCACTCGCGTTCCAGATCCAAGTGATTGTCTCTGACAAAAACATTTTTCGAACCGTTATTGACGAGGGTGCCTCGACGTGTGTCATGTCTCTTACTTGCTGGAAAGCCATTGGCTCTCCCCCTTTGAATGAATCCCAGAACACTCTCAAAGATTTCAATGGCTCTAGTTTTAAGCCCTATGGTGTCCTTCCTTCATTGCCCATCATGTTAGAAGGAAAAACGGTCCAAATCGAAGTGGAAGTCTTTGATGCTCCTCTTGATTATAATCTTCTACTTGGCCGCAGCTAGATAGATTCCATGCACGCAGTTGTGTCAACCCTTTTCCGTGTGGAACGGTTTCCACATCAAGGAAAGGTCATCACCATTGACCAACTAGCCTTCTTTAATTCTGATACCCGTAATGGCAATGTACCATTCATCGCTAAAACCCCACCGGGTTATGAGAACGTCGGTTTGGGCCTTCTCAAGGACTCTTCGTTAATGGGTACTTTCCCCATTCCACCGCTCGATGTTCCACGCTCGTCTGTTGCTTCAATCAACATGATATCCACCTCGATTCATGAACTTCCTACGTCTCATGACCCCTGAATAGTACCTGACCCTAGATATTATCTTCATTACGATGACGAAATGTCGTTAAGTCTGGTCGAATCTGCCTATGAGGCCATTCAATTGGCAATGCCTTCTACCCCCTCTCTTGTTGAGTTGTCTCCCAATCCTTTTCATTTCATTTTTCCCACTGACAAGATGATCATGTTTGTCATGGAGGACACCCCTTGGGATGATGGACATCATCGTTCCATCCTCTTTCTGGAGAAACATACCATTGAGAACTACCAACAGATATCGACCCCGTCGACTGTTGTCATCATCTCAACCGTTCCCGAGTCCGCACATGATGTGTTTTCTGAAAGGAACTTAAGCAATATTTCACCCACTATTCCCCTCGACATATCCATCAAACTTGGGATTGTCGAAAATGTCCATATCGGAGCTTCATGTTCTTCTGATCAAATCATCACCTACACATCCCTTTTCAAAGAGTTTCATGACATCTTCGCCTGGAGCTACGAAGAAATGACGGGTATCGACCCTGAAATTGTGATACATGAGATCAAGACATACCCTGACACTAAACCCGTCCGGCAATGCCTTCGTCCAGTTCGCCCACATAAAGCGGTTGCTATCAAGCTTGAAGTCGAGAAACTTCTTAAAGCCAGCTTTATTTATCCGGTGGCTCTCACAGACTGGGTTTCTAATCTTGTCCCGATCGACAAGAAACAAGGCACTATTCATGTATGCGTTGATTATAGGGATATCAACAAAGCTTGTCCCAAAGACAACTTTCCTACCCCTTTCGTCGATCAGATTGTCGACGATTGCGCCGGAAGTGAAATATTCTCTCTCATGGATGGTTTCTCTAGGTATAATCAAATCAACATTGTTTCCGAGGATCAACATAAGACTACCTTTATTTGTCCTTGGGGTACTTTTGCCTATTGGAAACTCCCTTTCGGTCTCAAGAACGCTGGCACAAATTTTCAATGCGCTATGTCTTATGCTTTCCATGATATCAAGCATATCGTTCAACCCTATCTGGACGATTTGCCTGCTCATTCAATGCACCACATCGATCACCCAACCCACCTCCGAGCCATTTTTGTTAGCTATCGGTTCTACCATATACGTTTGAATCCTCATAAGTGCATTTTCTGCGTGGAATCCAACCACCTTCTAGGTTTTATCATTTCACTTTAGGGGATCCAGGTGGATCCTTTAAAGGTTGAGGCAATCCTTAATCTCTCTCCTCCTTCTACACTTCGCCAGTTACAAAGTTTGCAGGGGAAAGCAAACTTTCTTCATCGTTTTATCCCAAATTATGCTGAGATAACTTGTGGATTTACGCAGCTCTTAAAAAAGGGTTCATAGTTCATCTAGGATACCATCGACAACAATGCTTTCGAAGCTTTGAAATTATCCCTAACGCGTGCTCCGCTTCTTTTTCCTCCCGATTACAATCATGATTATTTCCTCTACCTTGCTGCCTCAGATTACACCATTGGCATGGTTCTCGTCTAAGAGGATGATGCTAACAACGAACATGTTATTTACTACTTGAGTCGAAGTCTAATGCCTACTGAAATCAAGTATTTACATGTCGACAAACTGGCCTTGGCTTCCGTCCAAGCCATCCAACGCTTCCGGCACTATATCCTCTCACGCAAGACTACAACGATTTCTCATTGCAACCCTATGCAACACATTCTCACCCGTCAATTGCTAGGGGAAAAATACTCCAAATGGATTGTGACACTTTAGGAGTTTGACTTGGAATTCGAACGTGCCAAGTCTAAGAAGTCCTTAGTATTTGCTGAGTTGATATGAGACTTTCCCCATTCTGACATGAAAAATGTAGCAGGTGATTCATTTCCCAATGAATCTCTTTTCCTTATCAGCACTGACGATCTTTGGTATGGTGATATCATTATATATCTCCAAACCCATACTTTTTGGCCAACTTTGTCTAGTACTGAACGACGTTGAATCCGATACCAAGCTTGTCAATACATTATCCTCGGGGATACTCTTTATCGTTGAGGGATTGACTCTATTTTTCGACGTTGTCTCACTTTTGACGAGGCCAAGAGAGCTCTAAATGACTACCATTCTAGAGCCTATGGTGGTCATATGTCTGGGTATGCTACTGCCCAGAAGATCTTATGAGTAGGGTATTTATGGCCTTCATTATTTAACGACTTCATAATTGCCGTTCAAAAATGCCATGCTTGCCAGACCTATACTCAGAAGATATGGTCACATCCTGCTCCTCTTCACCCTATGGTCTCTGTTGGTCCCTTTGTGAAATGGGGCATCGATTTCATGACATGTCACCTTCACTCGACTGGGGGGCATGGTTACATCATTGTAGTCATCGATTACTTTACGAAATGGGTCGAGGCGATGCCGACATTTGACAACACTGGAAAGACCGCAACATTATTCATTTTTAATCACGTCGTAGCTCATTTTGGTGTTCCCCAAGCTATCGTCACTGATCATGGTATCCACTTTAGGAATTTCATGATGTCTAAACTTACTGAAAAGTTGTGTCTTCTCCATGATAACTCAATGCCCTATTACCCACAAGCCAATGGCCAGGTCGAAGTAATTAACAAAGTTCTCATAACTATGCTCCAATGAATGATAGGGATTCACAAAACAAGTTGGAACACAATGTTGTTTTCAGCATTGTGGGCTTACCAGACATCTCTCAAGTCCGCTACTGGGTTTACACCTTTCTGGTTAGTCTATGGTGTGGAAGCCATTCTCCCGATTGAATGCGAGATACCCTCTTTAAAACTAGTTGTTGAACTCCTACCAAATACTTCTGCTGAGGAAGAATGTCTATTGTATCTTATGCGATTAGTTGAAACTCGACACGATGCCACCTTAGTCATAGAAGCTCAGAAAAAATGTGTCAAGGCCCAATACGACAAACATGTCAAGCCTCACATTTTTTCCGAAGGGATCTTGTTCTCCACTATGAACAAGATCAAGATATGTTAGGAGCTGGGAAATTCGAAGCCATGTGGAGAGGTCCTTATATCATTTGACGAGTTTTGGAAGAAGGGGCTTATGAGTTTGTGGATTATGATGGTATCCCTTTGAGTGAACCCAGGAATGGGTTGTACTTGAAGAAGTACTATGCATAAAATCATCTGTGCATGAGTACTTGTATTTTTATTGTATCATACTTTTTGTGTGTTACTATAGCTTGCTTTTGTCGTTATCTGGTCTCTGCCCTTATGTGACGTTGTATTTGATTTCCAGATTTCGGAGTCTTCACTACCCTATATTGGCTTTGCTGATGGCGCTAGCCATAGTACTCAGAACCTTGCTTCTGCTGCATGGGCAATTTACACCCCTACAAACGAACTTGTATCCTTACAAGGTGTGTGTCTCGGCTGTGCGACCAACAATATTGCAGAGTATAGCGCCGTTATTGAATTATTGGTTGATGCTATCTCACTCAGAATCCATCATTTGGTTGTGCGACTCAATTCACAGCTTGTAGTACTACAGTTAAGTAATGTCTATACTATTCGAAGTCCTACTTTGTTATGGGTGTATTTGTGAATTTGCCTCTTGGAACATTATTTTGATTATATTGAATATCAACATATTCCTAGATGTCTAAATACATTAACTGATGCATTGGCTAACTATGTATTAGACAAACATTTGGATCGTTTGTAAATCAATCACATCAATTTTCACACAATATAAGGTAAACCAGTAGAAGCCATCTGTATATATAATGATCAAAAGAGTTTCTTACAAAAAGGTTTTGTCCGAAGAACAAAATGTCAAAATCTGAAGCTCATAACTTCTACAAAGTGACGTCATGGATGATGTTCACGGTAACACATGACTGCCCGAGCAACTCTACGGAGAAGTCAACTCATGGACTCTGACACTCCTACTGGATGACGCTGATCGCGTCGTGGAACCTCTCCAAAAGGCATGTCTGGAATATCTGTTGTCAAACCCTCTAGGTTTTGTTCCATTGCTTGATAATCCCTGGCGTCCCATTGTGGAACTAGCGCTACCTCTCCTCGTCGTTGAATAGGAGAAGTACCAGGAGGTCGGTAAGGTCCCACATCTATGTCATCAAAAAAAAAAATTGTATTTAGTCTTTGAACGAACATATAAAAAACATTTGCATATGATAAAAATTCACAAAAAAAAAATTTAAAAAGGAAAAAAATTGTGTACTTCTTACCAAGTTCCCCCCACTGAGAATCCTCTAGTAGGACTAAGTCCGAATCTCCTCAGAAATCCAAACCGACATAAGCATAATCATCGACCATCAACATCTGTGGTCACAACCAATTGAAGAAGGTATCATCATACTTGATGATTGGTCCAGCTACGTTTCGGGCCATGAGCCGACACCATCTCAACATTCTTGGATCCGTGGGAGCTGGTAAATTCCACTCAACCTGCAGCCTCAGTAATGGAACCCTCTCAAGAAAGAAGGACACTAACAAAGATCCATACCAAAATTGCTTAAAGGTCGCCTCGTCTGCATTTGGTCAACTGCTTTTTCATACTACGAAGCATAACATCTGCCCAGTTAAAAACCCAAGGTTCAGTACACTCTATGGCATACTGAAAGTAACTCGGTAGTGCCATGTGAGGAGCAGAGCTCCCATCCATCCAAGCTATGGTGAATAGGATAGTACAGAGGGTCGAATCCTACACTCCCCAAATAGCTACTTTCCCTTTCTTCCTCTCTGCCTCGGGAACACAGTGCAAGCAGCAGTACTCACTCATGGGCAACCCACCACCTCTGCTACCAGTCAGGCTCACATGGTACCCATGCCATGACAATCCAGTCAAGAAGTAAATGTCCTCAATATCTAAGGACAGTGTGTGGACCCCTATATGAAATACCTATTGATCGGGATCCCACATATGCACGAGGTACTCTAATAACCTGACTTGGTCCCTGATGCCCGGGATATGAAAGTACTTCAGAAGACCACAGTTTCTCAAAGTAGCAATAGTGGGTGGATGATTTCTGGCAATGGCATTGTCTTCTTCATGCTCCCTTTTGTTCCATTCAAGAACCATTTTGATGGCCAACTACCTGCATAAGAAGCACAAGAAGAGGATTAGTAACTCTATTCATGAATTGGTTCTCTTTCATTGAGCAAATTTTTCAAAAACTTTTGTGCTTTGTGGTTCTCGCAGGTGCCCTTTGGGCATAGTGCGAGAACCTCGCAGGCTGTTGTGGGCTCACTTGTGAGAATGACCCATTCTCGCAGGTCCCATGTAGCCCACCTACGAGAATGGATGAGCGCAAGTAGGGATCACAAAACCAACTCAAAAATAAGTTTTTTACCAATGAAAATGCAAAATAAAACCATGAAAGAGTAGAGGACAAAGAACCTACCTCAGTGTCGCCAACGGATCATCGAATGGATGCTTGTAACTCCCGCAATCTGACGCCAAACTTCGAGGGTAAAAAGAGGGGTTTTGGGGCTCAAATAGTGAAAAGTGAAAATGATATGGCAAAAAGAGTTTTTATTTCTTTATATTTACTTTTCCCATGTTATTTGAATTTTTTACAATTATTTATTGATTAAATCCTAAACCCTAATGTCCTTTTGAGTGTAACTTTTGCAGGCGTAATGACTTCGATGTTCATATACAGAGATGCATACATAATTTTTTTTTTTTCATCGCATGTTTTGATTGTTTTTATGGTTTTTGTATAAAACCTTGAGCTTGGTCTTTGTCCATTCTCACGCTCGAAAATACATGAGAACGTGATCAAGCATACTTTTATCACTTTTTCAGGCTCAACAAGGTTATAAGAAAAAGGAACCCCCCTGGATTCCTCTTTAAGCTCTTTTCAGACTCTCTAAACATGAGAAGATAGCCGAGAGACCTTGCTATTTTCACGCTCAATAAAGTATTTGAAGAAAGCGTCTGGTAAGTGATAATTTATATATTTTTCGGTCTCATCAGACTACTTTACGAAAAAGGAACTGAGAGAGTTCTCTTTTAAGTGTTTTTCCAAACTCTATAATCATGAAAAACCTTCGAGTTTTCTATCTTTGGACTCGTTAAACAAACATCGATAGACCCATAATCGGACCGAACCACTCCTTCGTAGGGTTCGTTAAATATACTCCGAAGGACTTATCTGAAGGATAAAATTATATTAACAAGCATATGTTATCCTCCTCAAGCTTGCGTAAAAATAAAGAGTTACTCACCAGAAATGGTGGGGGAAAATTTGGGAAAGGGGTATGTTTTCATCTTCATATTGATTGGCAGTAAGTGTCTCTCTTGAACACGACACCCCCTATTCATTATTTGAAGCTGGTTTGGGAAATCCATTTGTCTCTCATTCCATTTTCTACAAGGTCATTCCCTGTGTCGTCTTTGAGTCAATGCTGCCAAATCATTGGTCGTGTCATTCATATGTTCAAGAGAAGTTCATCTGAAACCTCTATTGAGTCAACCATCTACAGTTGTCCATTCTCTCCATGTCGGCCTTCCCTATGTCCAGTTCAACTTACATCATACTCTGTTTCACCTTCAAAATCTATTACTCATTTTGTGTCATTCATGGGGGATACATCAAGGCCCTCCTGTGACGAGTTTTCTTCCATCGACTTCAGCTCATTATCCAGAATCAAGACTTAGAAATTCTTTGGTACCTTGGAACTTACATGCCTCAATGGCAGGTTCCTCGCTTTCGACAGTGGGTTTACATCGTTGACCCCTGATCGAAAGATTCCATGGGATGTTTGACTTCAACTCATTCATTCACATTCAAGGGATTGTACTAGAGTACCTTGGGATTCATTGACATCAATGGTGATTTCCCTCGCACTTGTTAACGGTTTCATCAATGACCGGTAATTAAATGGCTTCTACCATGTTCGACTTCAACACATGTAATCACATGGTTAGATTCATACTTTTGGGGGACGAGATTGAAGACCTTGGATATCATCTCTTTGTCTAGGTTTCGATGGAATATGTATAATCTACAACACATATATCCACTATGTATGTCTCGTGGCTATGTCGTCTCAATTTGAATTTTCTCACATAGATCCACAGTGTATTCCTGGTGGCTATGCTATATTTTGACGACATGGATCCATAGTGTATGATTGGTGGCCATGACCTATATCTACAATGTTATCAGTCTGTGATCTGAGTATGGGAATTCCTACCTTAGAATTAATATATATGATATTCTGCAGATGCTTCGTTGTTTGCAGGTTTCCGATTAGGTGTGCTCCTGATTTCCGACACACACATGCATCTTACAAAGTCTTTCGGCTGTCACTGGTTTCAGCCTCATACTTTGGGGGGAATTCTGTTACCCATGATTTTGTTCATCATGATGGTGTATTGATGATGGTGTACTCAGGCTCCTCATAAGAACTTTCTCCAGAGAAAACTGGCATTCATCTCTTCCCAGAAAACTCACTTTTGAAGAGAGTTCACAGGTTGCTAGTATCCCAAGGTGCGAGAATGACCCATTCTCGCAGGTTGCCTTAAGCTAGGGTGTGAACTTCTTGCACTGTGCTATATAGCTGGGGTGTGAACCTTCTCTAAAGCATGGAAAAATATGAATTCTTGATGGTTCTAGAAGGGAATCTTCTAGAAGAATGGGTTGGCATTCGAATGGTTATCCTTGTGTTGGATTGCCTGATATTGTGGGATCATTCTTATCCAAGTAACTATCTCATTCTCTCCTATATATTGAGGGAATTATCATGGAAAAGGTTAAGCAAGATTCATTGGAGAATTGGTGAAAGATTGTGTGAAGGATTTAGCTTGAACAGAAGCTTGGAGACTCTAGCAAGTCTATCAAGAGGATTTGATCTTCTTCATACAAGGATTGAGCAAGTGTGTGTGTTGGAGCCAAGATATATTGAAAGGGAGCTTGTGACATCAAGGTGATCAGGTTATAATGTTCTACTTTCAATTAATATGATACAGTGCATGTCCCTTTCCCATAAAGCTATTCTCACTTTATTGTGTAATTCCTTGATCATACACATAAGTTGACAGTTGAATATATTGTGCTATCTTCACTTTGGTTGGTTTGTGTTATCTTGGTCTTGACTTCACGAGAGCATCGGAGTGAAGAAAGAGCAACAGAGACCCTAGGAAGCAATACAAAGGTATGTTACTTGTTCCTCCCTACTAACTAATTCAATGGTCAAAACTTAGGGAAAGAGTGATGTCCTATCTTGTTTTGTTCTATATCCAGGTGGATCTACGGAGATCTCTTAGTGTCCACACCTATCGATTAGTCTAATAATAGCTATGCATTCCACACTCAGAAGACTGCCTCTTTCTCATCAGGGAAGCACATACTTCAGCTTATGGGGGCCACTTCGGGACCACAAGTACCACCCAAAATATTTAACGCCATTTTCATAGGCCTTCCATGCATCCTCAAGTTGAAACATTTATCAGAGCTTCTGCCTTATGCTCACAATCCAAGCCATCCAACCAGAAGCATGGGTTGTATCAACCATTGCCGCTTCCTTCTCGGCCTTGGGAGTCAAT
>JASDQU010249306.1:0-12397 GCA_032191745.1 Picea mariana | reverse complement strand
CAGAGTTAGAGCTCCAAGAAGTGCGCGATCAGAGGGAGGAAGTAACCAAGAGCGTTGTAACATCCCCGACCACCCAGGCTGGCCACGATACATGAGAGAACTCTTTCATTCTCTCTCTCTATAGAACATATTGTAACATACCCAGCATCCAACGGAGCTATGCCACTTCCATTTTTCAAACTGTGTGCAATTAAAATATATACACACATAGCTCTTGTGGAGACATATATATAAAATGTAACCAAATAAATACATTATGTAAATGTGTTATTTCATACTGAAATAACAGTAAACATATACATGCAGCATATACATACAATACCCATAAAAACAAACACGTAAATAATAATACAACATGTAAATTTATCACACAATTGACACTTATCTTTATAAGAATATCAACAACTGCGTGCAGACCTTCCACGAACCTCCTAGCCTTAGACCACACTACTCATCACTCTCAATAGTGGGTCACCCCTGAGCTAGGACTAAACTCCACCCGGGTAAAGGGATTCCTAACCAGAATAAGGCTCATATACAACGAGAAAGATTCCATCACAGGTGCTCACTCAACTAGCAACCTACACTCCCTCATTCCCCACATGCCTGTCCCACCCCAAGAAGTGTTCGCCTTCTCTACTCAACCGTCCTTCAGCTGCCCCACTTCCTTTCCGGGTGTCAACAACAGGCCAGACAGGAAGTGGGGAAGCTGAAGGACTATTGAGAAGAGAAGGGGCACACTTTCTGGGGTGGGACAGGAATGTGAGGAATGAGGCATTGTGTGGAAAAGTGTTGGTGTATTGTTGTGCACAAAAAATTTTAGCACCATGCGGAAAAATGTTGGCATGCTAGTGTGCGTGCTAAATTTTGGCGCCGCGCGAGAAAAAAAAACGTTGGCGTGATGGTGCGCATGCTAAAATTGTGGCATTGTGCGGAAGAATATGTTGTGCGGGTGCACATTCTAAATTTATCATTGCATGGTTTTCACACACATAATAATGGCGCGCTTGATGTATTGGTAGAGCGGAGGAGTTTGGTTGGTGCACGTGCAGTATGAGTATAAGTTGTCACACGAAAGTTTAGTTAATGGTGTTCGCATAGTATTGGTGCACGGTGGAGGCATACTAAACTTTGGCATGGTTCAATGTGTAGAGTGATATACACGCGAAATATCAACGTGCGATACAAAAAATGCGTGTAATAAATAATAGTGCAAGAACCAAAACTATGCACGGTGGATATTGGCGCGCGACACAAAGGTAGTGCACGCAAGTTATTAGCGCGGAAAAGAAGTGATACACAATGGTTATAGGTGTGTGGAGCACTATTTACCTTTTTTTGTTGTTGTGCATGGTAAATATGGGTTTACAGGTTTAAATTTATGCATGCGAAGTCATTTGGAAGGCGAACAATAGCAGAAAAAACAACGATTTTTTGCGACATCTTATATTATTAGAACTACATCTTTTTGCAGCGCATTTTTGAGGGCCTTAATAGCATTTTTAGCTACTCAAAAACCATGAGAATAGAGTGTTCCTTGGCACATTCTATCTTTGTAGCTCAAATAAAATATCCCGGAGAGATATTTATAATGGTGTAAACCATTCGTCAAACAGAGTTTTTATGAGAAAGTTACAGCATAAACAGTGGAGGGTAAATTTTGAGACCCATCTAACTTCAAAAAGCCATAACTTTCTGCTCCGGGATCAGATTGAGGCACAGGAGTAGTCGATAGAAATATATTGAACCATAGAAGATAGTGCCAGAGTTGAAGAAAATTTCTGGGCATGTTAAAAAATTTTAATATGGAAAAGAAGGTACCTGTAGCATTCCAGACCAAAAACACGAATTGGTCTAAAACTTCAGCAGGCTGTAACTAGTAGCCCAGCACCCAGAAAAAGGTGAAACTTAGAAATAGTGTCCATAATATAAATATGAAGAAACACAATTGAGATCATATGAACAATTCAATGAAGTAGTGCAAAAATGCATAATTACAACGTAGAGTTGCGCCAAGTTGGAAAATGACCGGAAAAATTAATGGGCAATTTTCAAATAGCCATAACTTTCTTCTCAAGACTCAAAATTGAGCATGCAAATAGGTGTTGGAAAGGTGTTGGATAATGGAATCTAATTATCCACCCAAAAAATTGATCTGGACATTCAATTTTTTCATTAAATCATAAGAAAGAGTTCTGATATATTATTGAACCAGAATGGTTCATATTTTCATGAATTGTTGAAAACGTTAGCTTGGCAAAGTTTTGTTGGCTGCACATTTTGTAGAGTTAAAAACAAATAGATCAAATCAAGATCAACACAGAGTCCATAGTAATGGAAGAGGCACAGGGGACTTACAATCAGGAGGATGAAATCAGAGGAATGGATGTCCATTTGGGCATTGAAGGAACAAACTCCAATGGACATGGAGAACGAAGAGATGAAAACATGAATATGTTAGAGACCATTAAAAATTTACAGAAGGATTTCCAAATCCATAAAGTTGATAATTAAAGGCTTATGAGATCTAAGGAGCAGTAGAATGACTTCAACATGAAGTTATTGCAGAGATTGAACATAATTGAAAATATATTGGATAAGGAGAGTGGCTCATGAAAATCAAGAAGTTGCAAGTCTCCTGAAGAGAAAAGAAGGAAAATAAGTGTTAGTAGACATCACCACCACTCCCCGAAGCATTCCAATAAGAGAGCACACAGCAGCTCAAGTCCATCCCCTATCAAGAAGCATAAGGGTTCTGGGGTGGATGAGCTACGAGGTGAAATGAACAAAATCAAACCTCCTACATTTGATGGTGAGCACAAGAAGGATGAAGATGCAGAGACATGGTTGTTGGGCATGAGAAAGTATTTTCAATTACATAATTATTCTTCTCATGCAGAAGGTAGAATTTCCATCTAGCAACTCAAGGGAAAGGCATCCATGTGGTGGGATCAGCTTGTGCAGGTGAAACACATTAAAGAGAAAAGTATTACTTGGAGATAATTCAAGAAGTATTTTTAGAAGAAATACTTGACTAAGAGATACTATGACAAGAAAATGAAAGAGTTCTTTGAACTCAAGCTTGGGAGTATGACAATAGATGAATATGAAAGAAGATTTTTAGAACTACTGAAGTATGTCTGATTCATCAAGGATGAGACAATTAAGATTCAAAAGTATTTGAGTGGATTGTCATCATTTATTAGTGAAAAAATACAGTATGATGATCCCAAGACATTGGAGGAGACCATAAGGCAAGCTAAATGCCTATATGATCAACAGAAAGCAAGGCCAAATTTCCAAAAATCTTTGGGAGACAAAAACAAGTTCAATATGGATCAGAGGAAGAAGGGAAATAAGCCACCATTCTTCAGAAATACTCCTCAGGGACCACCAACTTCTAGAGAACCCAGAACGATTGAGGCAGAAGGTTAAAGGCCAAGGCAGCCACCTATTCAATGTTGGCGATGTAAAGGAGATCATATGTTCAGAGATTTTCCTCACAAAGGTGAAAAAGTGAGGATTGTCCACAATGTATAGTAAGCTAAAACAATGGAGTACATGGGTAGAAATGTACCAAGGATCTATGCATCCCTAGACAACAAGCAAGAAGAGTATCAGTCACATATGATTGAAGTGGAAGGTATGATCAACAACCAAACCATTGCTATTTTAATTGATTCAGGAGCTAGTCATAGTTATATAGATCCTAAGATGGTGGAAAGTTTTCATTTGACAAGAAGAAAGCATGGAAAGTCTTGGTTCGTGCAACTGTCTACTGGAACTAGAAGAAAAGTTAATGACATGGTTAAGTCATGTCTTATGGACATGAATGGACTGAACACTAGGGCATATTTGAACATCTTTCCTTTAGGATCTTATGAATGTCTAATTGGGATGGATTGGTTGGACCAGCATCATGCTATTCTAGAATTTCATAACAAGGCATTCTCTTTCTTGGATGAGGAAGGGAACCTAGGGAAAGTGTAGGGAATTCCTAGGGAAGTAACCATCAGAGAAATTTCATCATTGTAGCTGAAGAAATGTTACAGAAAAGGGCGTCAAATATTTGCAGCACATATGGAAGAGACACCTAAAGATACGGTTCCAAATTTGGAAGATCATGCAGTCCTGGAAGATTTTGAAGATGTGCACAAGGAGGTACCAGGACTACCCCAAAAGAGAGATATTGATTTCTCTATAAATTTAATGTCTCGATCATCTCTAGTGTCAAAGACTCCTTACAGAATGAGTACACCAAAGTTGAAGGAGTTGCAAATGCAGCTTGAAGAACTTATGAAGAAGGGGTGTATACGCCCAAGTGTGTCACCTTGGGGTGCCCCATTATTTTTCATGAAGAAGAAAGATGGGACACTAAGATTGTGAATTGATTTCAGACAGTTGAATAAAGTGGCTGTTAAGAACAAGTATCCTCTACCAAGGATTGATGATATTTTTGATCAATTGAAGGATGCAAAGATATTTTCAAAGATAGATCTCAGGTCAGGATACCATCAGGTAAGGATTAAAAAGGAAGATATTAGCAAGACCGCCTTCAAGACAAGGTATGGTCATTATGAGTTCACAATAGTGCCATTTGGGTTGTCAAATGCACCAGTTGTTTTCATGTGCTTAATGAATGGTGTTTTTCGAGAATATTTAGACAAGTTTTTCATTATATTTTTGGATGAAATTATTATATATTCCAAGTCAAAAGAAGAGCATGAGCATCATTTAAGGATGGTGTTGCAAGTATTAAGGGAGCATTAGTTGTATTCCAAATTGAGCAAGTGCCCATTTTATCAGAAACAAAATCATTATTTGGGACATATCATTTCAAAGGATAGGATAGCAGTGGATCCTAAGAAGATAGAAGCCATTAGAGAATGGCCAGCGCCAAAGAATGTGACAAAGGTCAAATCATTCGTGGGCCTTGCAGGCTACTACAAGAGATTTATTGAAGGATTCTCAAAGATTTCACACCCAATCACTTATTTGCAAAGAAAGGGTGTGAAGTTTCAGTGGACATTGGATTGTGAAAAGAGTTTTCAACACTTGAAACAATTCTTAACAAGTGGTCCAATACTAAGGATTGCAGACCCAAATGAAGACTTCATTTTATGCATAGATGCATGTAAATAAGGACTTGGTGGAGTCCTTAGTCAAAATGGGTTTGTTATATGTTATGAATCAAGGAAGTTGAAGGAGCATGAAAGACATTATGCCACTCATGATTTGGAGTCGGAAGCCATAGTGCATGCCTTGAGGAAATGGAGACACTACCTCATGGGGAAAAATTTTGAGTTGAAGATAGACCACAATGGTTTGAAATATTAATTTGATCATCCAACACTAAATGCTAGGCAAAGCAGATGGTTAGAATTCCTAAGTGAATATGACTTTGATATAAAGAATATCAAGGGGAAAGAGAACAAAGTGGTTGATGCACTCAATAGAAGAGTGCATGAATTGCATGCTACAACCATTAGCATGTACCAATCAGATTTGAAAGATATAATTTTAAAGGCTACCAAATTAGATTTGCAGTAAGGAATTAGTGGCAAAATTACAGCAAGGTAATTTGTAGCAAAAAATGGAAGAATACAAGCTAGATAATGATGAAATTTTCATGTACAAGGGCATAATTTATGTACCAAATTCCCAGGAATTGAAAAATCTGATATTGGGAGAAATGCATAATGTACCTTATGTTGGGCACCCAGGTTATCAGAAAACTATTGCAGTTGTCAAGAGCCAATATTATTGGCCAGGAATGAAGAAAGAGGTTGTTGATTTTATTGCCAAATGTTTGGAATGTCAAACAGTAAAGGCTGAGCATAGACACCCAGCTAGTTTGCTACAGCCATTACCCATTCCTGAGTGGAAATGGGAAGTTGTAACAATGGATTTCATCACCAAACTGCCCAGAACAAACAAGCAACATGATTCTATCATGGTAGTGGTGGATAAGCTTACTAAAGTTGCCCATTTTATTCTAGTTAAGCTCACTCACAAGGCAGCAAACATTGTTGATGTTTATATGAAATAAATCGCTCGATTGCATGGCATACCCAAGACAATTGTGTCTGACAGAGATCCAAAATTTACCTCAAAATTTTGGAATGGATTATTTAATGGCTTTGGAACAAATTTGAATTTTAGTACATCTTATCATCTAGAATCAAATGGACAAACAGAGTGGGTGAATCAAGTGATTGAGGATATGTTGAGGATGTATGTGATGGATAAACCATCAAAATGGGAAGACTACCTACACTTGGTAGATTTTTTTTATAACAATGGGTACCAAGCATCTCTAAAGATGAGCTCATTTGAGGCACTTTAAGGAAGAAAGTGCAACACACCGGTAAGTTGGGATAACCCAGCAGATAGAGCAGTGGTTGGGCCAGATTTGCTCAGGAAAATGGAGGAGCAAATGATAAAAATAAAACAAAATTTAAAGGTTGCCCAAGATAAGCAGAAAATCTATGCTGATAAGGGAAGAACTCACAGGGAATTTAACGTTGGGGACCATGTATTCTTGAAAATGAAAGCCAACAGAAGCTCCCTGAAGTTCGTAAATTGTTCAAAGTTGGCAGCTCGCTATTATGGGATGTTTGAGATCTTAGAGAGGATTGGTCCAGTAGATTATATGATTGCATTGCCTGCATCTACGTCTGTTCATAATGTATTCCATGTATCATTGCTTAAAAAATATATACCTGGTGCTAATCATGTTATTGATTGGAATGTGATTCAGGTGGAGCAAGAAGGTGCTTTTCAAGTGCATCCAGTATGCATTCTGGACCGGAAAATCAAACAACTCCGGAATCGAGCCATAGGGCTTGTAAAGGTCCAATGGACCTTGTATAGTTTTGAGGATGCTACTTGGGAGCATGAGGATGCAATGCGGGTAGAATACCCACATCTTTTTGAGGATTTTTGAAAATTGTGTTGTATGTCTGTACATGATGCACTGAGGACAATGCATAAATAAGGGGAGGGGATTGTAATATCCATAGGCCGAACCCAATTGTAAATGAAATGAAAATGTACTTAAGCTAGTGAGTTGTTTGATATCATGTTTTTATGCACCTTTCATGGCATAGTGCGTGCATGCACTGTGCAGTAAAATGAGGAAGTGTGCACATTATTAGATACCACGTGCAGAAATTTAAGTGTGTGCGATTTTGAGGCCAGGGAGCCTTTATGTATATGATGCATTTTATAGTCTGGTGAGCTAATTATTATAAGCTAGGATGCTTATGTTTTGATTAGGATGGAAAGCCTAGATGTTAAAGGCCAGTGAGCCTATTTTTGTATATGTCTCATGATTAATATAAAATACATCATTTCACACAGACCGACCATGATAAAAGAGATGGGGGACTAAACTCCACTAGTTGGGAAAGGGTGGGGCCTAGAAGTTAAGGAAAAGGGATAAGGTAGGGAGCTTAAGCCAAAAAGGAATATTATATTAATATTTCTTAAATCATAAATTATGGATAATTATTTTATCCTAAGTTCTAAAGTTGGGAACAAGTGGGCCAAAGTAGCTCCCAACATGACAAGTGTCAAGTTGGGGACATGCATACATATTGTTGGGACTTATTTCATTTCCCGCCATCTTTTCCATCATTCACACCATCATTCAATCATCCATTCAATCATCCATGAGAATTCACACACCCATTGAGCTATCCTTCATACCTTCATGAATGAACCTAAACCCGTATCCATAGCCATTATGTTTGTGTATCTGGTTAGCTTGGGAGTGGGATTGAAGAAGCGGGTTGTCAGGCCCGTGGGATATTGAAGAGGTGGGTTGTCAGGCCTTTGAGAAATTCTCTGGGTGAGAGAATTACTGGGAATTGATTTCCTAAAGGTGCTAAATTGCAGCTAGAGGGCTCCGAGACTTCCTATCTGGCCTGTTGCTAAAGCCCAGAAAGGAAGTGGGGCAGCCAAAGGACTATTGAGTAGAGAAGGGGTGCACGTCCTGGGGTGGGACAGGCATGTGGGGAATGAGGGACTGTAGGCTGCTAGTTGAGTCATCATCTGTGACAGAGTCTTTCCTGTTGTCTATGAGCCTTAGCCTGGTTAGGAATCTCTTTACCCGGGTGGAGTTTAGTCCTAGCTCGAGGGTGACCCACTACCGAGAGTGATGAGTAGTGTGGTCTAAGGCTGGGAGGTTTGTGGAAGGTTTGCACACAGTTGGTGATATTCTTATAAAGATAAGTGTCAATTGTGTGATAAATTTACATGTTGCATTATTATTTACATGTTTATTTTTATGGGTATTGTCTGTATATGTTGCATGTATATGTTTACTATTATTTCAGTATGAAACTATGAATTTACATAATGTATTTGTTTGTTTATGTTTTATATATATGTTTCCACAAGATCTCTGTGTGTATATATTTTAATTGCATGCAGTTGAAAAAATGGCAGTGGCATAGCTTAGTTGGATGATGGGTATGTTACAATATGTTTCACAGAGAGAGAGAATGAAAGAGTTCTCTCGTGTATCGTGGCCGGCCTGGGTGGCCGGGGATGTTAAAATATGTTACAATATGTTGCAATATGAACCTCCTATCCTTAGACCACACTACTCATCACTCTCAACAGTGGGTCACCCCCGAGCTGGGACTAAAATCCACCCAGGTAAAGGGATTCTTAACCAGGCTAAGGCTCATAGACAATGGGAAAGACTCTGTCACAGGTGCTCACTCAACTAGTAGCCTACAGTCCCTCATTCCCCACATGCTTGTCCCACCCCAGGAAGTGCTCCCCTTCTCTGCTCAACAGTCCTTCGACTACCCCACTTCCTTTTGAGCTTTAGCAACAATCCAGACAAGAAGTCTCAGAGCCCTGTAGCTGGAGTTTAGCACCTTCAGGAAATCAATTCCCAGCAATTCTCTCACCCAAAGAATTGCTCATGGGCCTGAGAACTTGCCTCTTCAATATCCCACGGACCTGACAACCCGCTTCTTCAATCTCACTCCCAAGCTAACTAGACACATGAACATAATGGCTATGGATACAGGTTCAGGTTCATTCATGAAGGTACGAAAGATAGCTAAATGGGTGTGTGAATGCTCATGGTTGATTGATTGGATCATTGAATGATGGTTTGAATGATGGAAAATATTATGGGAAATGAAATAAGTCCCAACAATATGTATGCATGTCCTCAACTTGACACTTTTAATGTTGGGAGCTACTTTGGCCCACTTGTCCCCAACTTTACAACTTAGGATAAAATAATTATCCATACTTTGTGATTTAAGAAATATTAATATAATATTCCTTTTTGGCTTAAGCTCCCTAGGTTATCCCTTTTCCTTAACTTTTAGGTCCCACCCTTTCCCAGCTAGTGGAGTTTAGTCCCCCATCTCTTTTATCGTGGTCGATCTGCGCGTAGCGATGTATTTTATATTAATCATGAGACATATACCAAAATAGGCTCACTAGCCTTTAACATCTAGGCTCTTCAGACTAATCAAAACATAAGCATCCTAGCTTATAATAACTGGCTCACCAACCTATAAAAAGAATCATATACATAAAGGCTCCTTGGCCTCAAAATCGCACCACTTAAATTGCTTTGTGTGGTATCCAAGAACTTCTCATTTTACTGCGCACTACATGCACACACTATGCCATGAAAGGTGCATACAAACATGATATCAAACAGCTCACCAGCTTAAGTACATTTGCATTTACATTTACAATTGGGTTTGGCCTAAGGATATTACAAGTGCAATTGGAAGGATCAAGATCCTCGCACTAGAATGTAAGCAGCTGAGTGATCATAGTGCGCAGACCTGTGAATGCCTCACAGAAGATCTGGAGCTAAGGAAACTAGAAGCATAGCTCCAGAAGGTTCAGCAATAAGTATCCACCATGCAATCATAGATGAAACTACTCACTGCAGTCGAGAGGATGAAAAGATCACACGAATAGTGCATAGTCTAGCAGCAGGTTACTACCATCCAGAGCAGAGTCATGAAAGTGACACAGAGACTTTAGTCGGTGCAGGACAAAGCCTAGAAATTTTTTTAATAGATCGAAGGATAAGGCTTGCAGCTAGACCAAGTGGTTGTGACAATCGAACAGTGCCCGGAAGGGCTTGTTACCGAGCAGGTCATTCAAGAGTTTATCAAGCATGAAGCTTTGGCGAAGCAACAAGTCGAAGCAAGTTTGTTTGAGTGACTCGGGACGAGTCACAAGTGAGTGTTGGGGGCTTATTGGCCCTTGACCAAGTTTTGAGGAAACATTGATTGTGTTTGACCACTGTTGGGAATTTAACAGGCTAGACAAAGTTGGAATTCCCAAGCGAACTGAGATCATGAGTTATCATTCATTTTGCGGGCTTGTAGACCCAGCAAGGGGTTTACTGGGGTTTATGTAATGGGTTAAGGGATGTTGGCCCATGGGTTTACCCATGATTAGGCCTTTTTGTAATTGTAGAAAGAAGTAGCTAAGCAATGTAAGTAGGAGAATCTTAGTGCAAGCGATGTAAGAGATTTGGTTGGCTTTGTGCAAGAATGTGTTAGGGATTGCAGAGTTAAGTGCAAGTGTTTTGTAAGTTTCTTTGTGCACTGACAATGTATGTAAGGCTCTGTGCTACTGAGGAGTTGGCTCTATGCCTTGACCTGGTTTTGCGAAGGAGGATCTAGTGTGCAACTCACAGATCTCATGTCCTCTACAGAGTCAGCTTTGTGGCTTTGTGCATAGGAGCATATGAATGTAAGAAGATTGAAGACTAATAAAGAAGAAGAAGAAGTTGGTGGATGTAGCCCCACACTGGGGTGAACCACGTATATCCTGTGTCTTGATGTGCTTTGTGCGATGTTGTTTATGTGGTTATTTTCTTAGTGTTTTTGTTGTTATGTATAATGAATGAACGTGATGTTGTAGCTTAGTGCTTAATGACGTGAATGAATGCTAGATCTGAGCTAATGTTATGTGGTAAGTGATTGGAAGTATTTTATCTTGATTGTTAATGCGTTGATTTGTAATAAGGGTTAATCTGCGATGTGAATGAGAATCATAATCTAATGAATATTGTTGGCTAAGTGATATGTTACATGTTGCAATCACAGATCTGTGTCCCAGCTTGGTTGTAGACATTTGTGTCCTACAACCCCCCTTACCTCTACCTCAGGTGAGACTTCATCTTCTTCACATGTGTTGCCGAAAGGGCTAGTAGTTAGGGTTTTTTTGATGCGTTGTTGAAGCATTGAACCCAGGGTCTACCCCTGTGCCAACATGGACCGATTCTTTCTCTCCACAAACCCATTCCACTGAGGGTTGTATGAGACTGTCAGCTCCCTCTTGATCCCTTCCTCTTTGCAGAAATATTTGAACTCATTGGAGATGTAATCTCCCCCATTATCCGACCTCAAAACCTTAATATTCATCCATGTTTGGTTCTCTACCTAAGCCCTGAACTCTATCAACCGAATAAATACCTCATCCTTGGTCTTCATAAAGAAGATCCAGGTTTTCCTGGAAAAATCATCAATAAACGTCACATAGTATGATTATCCTTGTGATGATGTTGCTGACATCCTTCCACTCACATCAGAATAGATAATATCAAAGATCTCCTTAGACCTACTCTTTTTTCTTAAAAAACCATCCTTGACATTCTTTCCAAGTGCACACCCTATGCACTCTCCCTGTTTCTCAATGTTGAACTCTATAAGATATGTAGCAATATCCCTTAGAATTGGAAATTCCCTATAGTGTAGGTGTCCCAACCTTTTGTGCCACAACTCACATATGTGGTCATTGTTGTGTACCAAATCCTGAACATGATTTCTCTACAACCTGTATAAAGTTCCCTCTCTAACCCCAACGAACACTACATTTTCTGAGCTAGCTTCGATCCATATGGATGTCGGTGGCCTCCCGCCTATTCCAATTGGTTCATTTTGGCATTTTTCCAGTTTGGCATTCTTTTTCCTAGTTTTACTGAAGTCCAATGCCAGGTACAAGAAGAGCCATGATCAACATCGGGTGCCACATAAGTTTCAGGTGGGCAACAAAGTTGGATTGCACTTGCAGAAAGAACACCTTACAAGGCCCCATCAAAAGATTATCCCACTTCGGTATGGGCCATACACCATCACCAAGGCTATGGGTGATAATTCTTTTGCACTCAACATTCCCACTTTCCTTGGCATGCACCCAGTCTTCAACATGGCTCTACTTCGACCATATTTCCCACCATTATTGGACACCTTGAATATAGCAGAGAAGTTGACACCATAAAAGCTCAACCCTGACTGCATGCAACAAGAATACAATATAGCATATAAAAACCTCAGGAAAAGTAATCAACGCCTTGAAAAAGAGATAATTTCAGATAATAAGCCTCTTCGAGGGG